>JASDQU010437681.1:9626-19881 GCA_032191745.1 Picea mariana | reverse complement strand
TAGAACGTCTCTCTTGCCACCTCTGAAACGTCTCTCTTGCCACCTTTCAAACATCTCTCTTGCCACCTTAAAAATGTTTCACTTGCCACGTTTGAAACGTCGATCTTTCCACGTCTGAAATGTCTCACTTGCCACATTTGAAACATCGGTCTTGACACATATGAAACATCTCACTTGCCACATTTGAAACGTCCCGTTTTCCACGTTTGACACGTCGATACTGCCACGTTTGAAACGTCCCTAGACATTGATCTTACGATGTCAATATGGGGCTGGACAATCTAATTTATGATGACACGTGGCATCATATAACGTCGCAATACAGACGAAAACTAGGTCGTCAAAAAAATGATGTCCTATGAAATGACGTTTGAGGGGGTCTGAGGTTTGTCGGCCTTCCGACAATAGAAAGAGGCAATTGCATCGAACGCGCCATCGGAATTTGACCCAAATGCACTAGTGAGATGACACGAATGTTTCATATGTTTGTGAGTATAATTTATCTACTAACCTTGAACCAACTTCCTTTGAAGAATCCACTTACCATGATGAATGGAAAGAAACCATGAAGAAGGAATATGATGCTCTCATCAATTTTGGGGCATGGAAATTGGTGGAAACTCCATTTGGAACCAAACCAATCAGCTACAAATGGTTGTTAACGAACAAGTACAAACCGCATGGCTCACTTGACAAGCATAAAGAAAGGCTTGTGGAAAAATAATTTGCACAAAAAGAAGGTGTTATTATGGGAAGAACTTTTCCCCCACAAAATAACTAGCTACCATCCATACTTATGTTCCATGACAATATAGAATGGATGGAAAATTCATCAAATGGATGTGAAGATTACTTTCTTGAATGAAGACTTGAAAGAGAATGTTTTCATGTCTCAACTAAAAAACTTTGTTGTGAAGGTACAAGAACATAAGGTATGCAATATCATCAAATCCTTATATGGCCTAAAATAAGAATCATGAGCATGGTATGAAAAGTTAATTGAGCATCTTCTAAAATTGAATTTCAAGCATTTAAATATTGACGATGCAACTTTGTTTGTTATGAAAGTTGAAAAAATTGTTGTATATGTTGTAGTATATGTAGATGAAATATTGATAACAGGGAAAAATGAAAGCTACATTGCATCCATAAAGAAAGAGTTGAAAACATGATTCAAGGTGGTAGGCTTGGGACATATTCACTACTATTTGGGCATTGGGATGATTCAAAATCCAAGGTACATATTCATCTCCCAAAAAAAGTACATTGGAGAACTATTGAACAAGTTTGACATGGCTAAGTGCAATCTTGTTTCTACTCCAATGGAAGATAATTTGAAACTCACATCAAATGAAGAGAAAAAATTTGAGGATGCAACCAAGTACAGACAATTTGTGGGAAGTATTATCTATCTTACTACCACCAAACCAAAAATTTTATTTTTTGTTGGGATTCTTTCCATATTCATGCAAAATCCTTGTTAAGAACATTGGTCTACTACAAAAAGAGTTATAAAATACTTGAATGGAACTCAATATTTTGGACTTAGGTATTCTGAGGTGAATGAATTCAACTTGATTGAATATTCTGATTCAGACTTTATTGGGGATCAGGAAAATGGATTGTTAAATTTAGACTACCTCATGAGTCTTGGATTAGTAGTTGTCTCCTAGAGATAATGTAAGCAGTCAGTTCCAGCAAATTCCACAACAGAGGTAGAATATGTTGCAGTTGTAGAAGCAACGAAAGAGATTGTGTGGCTTAGAAAAATACTTGAAGTTTTGCAGGAGAAATAAGTGAATTTACTCCTCTTCTAGTTGGCAATACTTTTGCAGTCAAGTTGGACAAGAATCCCATATTCCATGATTGAACTAAGCACATCAACACAAAGTATCACTTGATTCAATATCATGTAGAGGCCAACACTATTCACTTGAGACATTGTTCCAAAAATGAGAAAATTGTGGACATCTTCACCAAAACACTTGGAAGAGAAAATTTTGAAAAGTTCACAATGATGCTTGGACTCACACACACCCCTTTGGATTAAGGGGGGGAATGTTGGACACATAATCCTTGGGACTTTTTTATATGTGTAAATATGATTGTAAATATGAATATTTGTAGGTGATAGGAAGAGTCACACAGAAGGTGAATGCCCAACTGTCACTTAGAAATGTATTTATAGACATGAATAATAATTTTATAGAAAAGTGTGTGGAGTTGAGTTGCCTTCCATTCCTAGCCTAGCATACTCTACCATTGAGATAGATATTATTGAAGATATCAAGGTTAAAAATATTCATGTCCCTATAACTCTGAATAAATATCTTATTTTGGATATTCAAGATATGATCTTGGTATTGTTTCTTTTTGGGTGAAAATTTTTGAGTTGGACTCCTCGTAAATAAGGAATTATATTTATGTATTTCTTGATTTGGTCATGTATATTTTGAAGATTATGTATAGGTTTAGTATTCCATTTTGTTATGATGCATTTAAACCTTCTACCACCCAAATTTTACTTCATTATTGATCATATCTATCATCCATTCCATTTCATAGAATCCATCATATTACACATCAAACCTCTCCATTTGACTAGTAAATACAACCCATCATATGATCCGCCTCCGTATATAACCATATTCATACATTATGTTCACTAAACATATTCCAAATATAATTATGTCCACTTGTACTGATCTGAATTGGATCATTATATTATTTTTCATCTATCTCAAAGATTTCAAAGTGGGAAGAATTGGAGGAATCATCTTGTAGGGCCATTTTAATGGCAAGTCCTACTTTGGAAAATTATGGTTTGAAACCTTCTAAAGACATTTTGAGGCATAAAACCACATTTTTTTGGGTCAAAATGTTTTTAACATTAACTTATATCCCTTGATTCTATTCTACAAATCAATACCTTTCCAACGATGAAAAAATTGTGTCAACCAAAGCCCATATGAAAAGTTTATGCCTCATGTAAGTTGACCTACCGTGTTGACCACCATGGTACTAGTGGATGCAACATCATCCCCCGTTACTCACAAATGTGTGGCTATCCACGTATGGACTTTATAGAAGATTATAAAAGTTCCAAAACCTTATCACAATTGAGTGTTGAGGAAAGTCAAAATCCTACCCCTAGATGGCTATCAAGTGATTTTAAATATCGGGCCGCTAGGTGGAGAAGGGGTTCCATTCTTTAGCATTGCATTTGTTCCATAATTGAGTAGAGAACCTAGGAGTGGTATTTTGAGAGCATAACAGAGGAGGAAATATTTTATAACATCCATACAGGACACAATGTCAAAGGAAACTCCACAGAGAGTTCTTCTTTCTTTGTACTTGCATTTGAAGAAAAGAGAGCAGAGAGACCTCACCTCCTAGTTGGGTTTTCTCCCATATTGGGTTTCACAGGTTATATCTTGTGTTTATTTGTGGATGGGGTGTTATTATTTATTATGTTCTCTATTTTTCACATTTCATCGATTTCATACATTTTAAGAAGAAAACCAGTAATTAAAGAATTTGATATCTAAAGGAAATTAACCTTGATAGTAAAGATTTCAGTATTTTATTAGATGTGTTGTGACGAAATGTCTAGTGTAATAGCCATGTTAGTTTACAAATCATAAAAAATCTCCTACATGCACCTACAAGAAGATACAAGAACACCATTATATAGACTGCTAAAGGAAGCTACAAGAAAATCATTGCAAAATGTTATAAGAAGCTACATGAAAATGTTATATGAAAAATGCTATAAGATGTTGTAGGAAGCTACAAGAAACTCACTTCTAGCGAACTATAACGCTATGTTTTAAAAATTTACAACAAAAATAATGGACCAACATCTAAGGAAGCTTCTACAACATCCTACATCAAGAAGGAACCGTAATATTTCCAATACATGATTTCTAAAGATGCAGTAGAAAACTCCATTTTCATGACCATGACCTACAAGCTGCAATGGGATCCTTTGTTTCAGCTCAAAATATATAGCCAAAATACATAAAGTATGCACATAACTCTTTATTATTTTTGTAAAGTGAAGACACCTCTGAAGGTGTGTTCCAACAAAAACACTACATGCACACCTCAATAACACATGCATATCATCTCAACGAAATCAACAAAAGAAAAGGTATGTGATCAAATCAAAAATTTAGTTAAATCATTAATAGTAATACTCATATCCCAAAGTATTAATCATTATATATATAAAATCATGTTGGTTTAAGCTTCACTTGGTCATAGAGTCGTTGATTAGGTCATTGTTGGGTTTACCATTAGTGGTTTACAAGCCCATGGTATTGGGTGACCCATGGAATTTTCCCATCGTATTTGATATGAGTCTTTGAATGTAGTTGCATGGATATCTCCACACCATGCATATATTTGTATGGATATGCATGTATTCACAAGACTATATCCACTCCATGCATGTCTTTGCATGGCCATCTTAAGGTCATGCATGTCTTTGCATGACTATCTCCACTCCATGCATGTCTTTGCATGGCTATCTCGAGGCCATGAATTTCTTTGCATTGTAATCTAAATTAGATTTGTAATTGATTAAGCATATTTAATGGCTTGAGATACTCCATTGTAAGAAGCCTCAAGTGGCCAATATTGGTTTAGCTTGGCCAATTTGGCCAAGGTTAATAAATATCTATTAGGTTTTGGTTTTCCATTTGATATTGGATTTATGTGCATGATTTATTGTTGTGTTATTTCTCTGTTAGTTTTTAACATGGTATAAGAGTTGGGAAGATCTAGAATCTCCAACGAGACTAGTCTTGTTGAGATCTATGCTTATGAAATTGTTGGTAAAGAAAGTGGCCCGTGGAAGAGAGATATGCAGACAAATTGAAGTGATGGTTCATGGGTTTATGAACCATGGTGAATGACACATGGAAATGGAGCATATGAAGAAGTGAATTGATGATGAAGTACTCAGTGAATGAGTTCTTTGGCTCACTATATTTGGAGTAGAGAATGGTGTTCATAAAGAAGATGGTAGATTCTTCTTGCATCATTTTCTTGATCATACACTAGATCAACATGGAGGATAGTCAGAAGTGCATTAAGGAAGAAAAACTCAATGAATGAGTTCTTTGGTTTGTTATATTTGGATCAAGGAGGGATGTCGATAAATAAGTTGGTATATGCTTCTTGCATCATGTGCTCGAGATATAGTGGTAAGATAAGTACATATTCTATGTAATTGTATTTGGAGCATGAGGGATGCTTGCAATGAAATAGGTTGATGTTTCATATCATCATGTATCACGCATACAATTTTAATTACTTTTATGGGGTTGGATTTTATCACATGTAAATGGTAATATGGCTGTAATACCTATTTAGGAATTTGTACCCCTGGTTTGATGGTTCACTGGTATAAAGTGTAGACGTAGACCTAAGTGATAAGGTGCATGTTGTATTCTTGATACCCAGTTTATAAAATTTGACGGGGGTAGGTGCTTATCCCAATTCAAGTTTAATGGGGGGAATTTTAGGTTAATTTCGACTTGGTCATAGGGTCATTGATTAGGTCATTGTTGGGTTTACCATTAGTGGTTTACAAGCCCATGAAATTGGGTGACCCATGGTATTTTCCCATGGTATTTGATGTGAGTCTTTGCATGTAGTTGCATGGCTATCTGCACACCATGAATATCTTTGTATGGACATGCATGTCTTCACATGACTATATCCACTCCATGCATGTCTTTGCATGTCTATCTTGAGGCCATGCATGTCTTCACATGGATATCTCCACTCCATGCATTTATTGGCATAACTATCTTGAGGCCATCCATTTCTTTGCATTGTAATCTAAATTAGGGTTGTAATAGATGAATCCTATTTAATGGCTTGATATAATCCGTTGTACGAATCCTGAAGTGGCCAATGTTGGTCTAACTTGGCCAGTTTCGACAAGGTTAATAGATATCTATTAGGTGTTGGTTTTCCAATTAATATTGGCTTAATGAAAATGCTTTATTGTTGTGTTATTTCTCTCTTAGTTTTGAGAAAATCCACATTACACATTAAGGTGGGCCTCAAATATTCACTTTGGAGGGGGGGTATCTAAAGTTTTGGTGAGGCAATTAGTGCCTAGTAAGGATTTGTGCTAGACATAATGTCAAATTAGGAAAACATATCATGTTTTGAAATGCACCATCAGTTGAATTATAAAAGAGAAGGCACCTAAAACTGACAAAGGATATAATCCCTATAACAAGAGAAAACAAACAAAAGTGCATGCATGATAAAACATGATAAAAGCATTGAAGAAAATCTCAAAGTCTTCCACCATTGTAGGTTTACACAGTTGTAAAGTTGGGTTACACCATTACAAATTTAGTGTTACAAATTTGGAAGCCCCGCCAAGGTTAATCAATTACAAGGAATATTGTGTAAAGAGGTTAATCTTAGAAATTTTCCATTATCATTCCCAAAGCCCATCTCAAAAGTGACCACTCTTGGAATTTTTCATTACCATTTTGAAAACTTCTCTTATAAGAGAAGTGTTCTAACCTGAAGACTTTCCATTTTCATTTTCAAAACTTCATGTGTGATAACATGTCCTCAAAACTTCACTAATATCAAAAGTCTTTTTCATTGCCAATTTCAAAACCCCTCCCTAAAGGGAATTCTGAAAAAATTATTTCCAATTTTGAAACATGTCTTTGAAGGGAAGTATAAAAGCTTGAAGTTTGTTTACCATTATCAAGAAAAATGTTCTGAAAAAAAATTGAAACCCTAAATTTGTTACCATTCTCAAGAAGCACATTCTCATAAGTTTTACATTGTCATTTTCAAACAACCTATTCTTAGAAGTTGACTGTTGAAAATACCAGGACCATTTTCAGAAGACTTGTTCTCAAAAGATAAGAATTTAGACACTGAAGTCATTTCCATTGTCATTTTCCCAAAATATTTGAAGATTTGAAGTTGAGGGTTTGTGTTGAAACTACTACCACTGTCAAATTTATGATTTTCATTGACATTTTCTCATAAATTTGGAGTTGAAGTTGAGGGCTTGTGTTGAAACTATTTCCATTGTCAAATTTATGATTCGCATTGTCATTTTCTCAAAAAATTGAATTATTGAAGATTAAGGTTTTGTGTTGAAGTTGTTTCCAATATAAAAACTATGACTTACTTAGGATCCTTAGTAGAATCAACAACATAGTCATCCAACACAAAAACCTACAAGATGGGGGTTGGGTTCAATAAGAGGGAACCCATTGAGACTTCAAGATTATACAACAACCTTGAAGTAGTAGATATTTTCCAGTAGTCAAACTAGCTAGAATACTTCAACAAATTGCAAGGTTGTGATGACAATGTGGCCATGGAATTTTCCTTGAAATTTCAACACATCAGAAAATAGGAGTAAATAAACTCAATGAAGGGTTTGTAAATCTAGGTTGATGAACTTGTGATCATCGCAGCTTCAGGGATACCCATAATATTTCCCTGGGATAAGAAATATAGACAACCAACCTTAGATGCCAAAAATATATTCTTCCTAAGTTATGAGTAAGTTGAAGAAAAAAAATGGAGTAAAAAGAGAAATCTTTCCTGAGACATGGGATGAGGTGGCCTATAACCTTTTGAATTACATCACATATGAAGGTAGGAAAAGTATGTTTTATTCCTACCACTTTAGATTCATTCATCAATTAATGAATTTGTTCCACCAAAGGATTGAAGAAAACCTCAACATCCCATGCTTCTTGCTACAATCTGTAAGGGAAGTGAGCACCAAGGTTAAGAAAGGAAAGTAAGAGACATTATCCCACCATGTGGTAATAAAATTGATAGTCTATGATGCCTTTAAAAAGTAGCCAACAATGATTTCCAAGGGATATTTTTTCACCATGATTATGGAGGACTTTAGAGCCATACAACTTGCATCCAAAGAGCCTAGTCCTAAAAGGGACTCTAGGAAGAAAAACAAAGCTATCAAGGTTGAAACCTTTAGGAAAAGGAAAGAAAAAAAAAGGGTATAGGTGGAAGAAGAGAAACAAGTAGTAGAACACTAATCAAAATGGTGACCCCTAACAACAGTCCCCTAAAATTCAAAGGGAAAATGTATTCTACAGAAAGGAGGGAGTAGACCTCTACAAGGAGGGATAGGAAGAGATCATAGACAACTAAAAATATGGTAATTACTCCTCTCTCCACCACACTTGTAAATTTGGAAGAGGACCCTAGCCCTATTAATAATCTAACTGAGGTATAGGAAGAAAAGAAACCAAAATCTTCTAAGAGGGATTAAATAATAGCACACAACATCATGAATGAATTGGAGGAATCCAAGGATGCATCCCTTAAGTGGAAAAACATGCAAAAAACTAAGGCCAAATTAGAGGTTGGTGGTGGAAAGGGTGACTTATCTCACCTTAATCAGTAGATTTCCAACCTACAAGAAAAAATTTAGCTTATGAAAATGTATCATATGGATAGCAGGAAAAAAAATAGAGGTCGAAAATAAAACTTTCCAGGCTGAGCGGGCCAAAACCAAGGGAGAACTGACCAACAAGAATGATAAGGTTGACATATTGGAGGAATACATAGATAAAATGGTATTACTATTGGGGGAAATCCTTATTTACAAAACTCCATCTAAATTATGCTCCCTCTTCCTAAAGGAGGAGCAACAAAAATTTTAGATAAACATATTGGCTGACTAGCTTCCTTATAGAGTGGATACCCCAAGAGAGTTTAGAGATACATTCCAGCAAGTAAATTAGGAATATAGGACTCAAGTGAGTGAATTTTAATTGCAAAACTTTGTTCTTCCCCATCCCTAATAAATGGTTAGAAAACCCATATGTAGGGGAGGTCCAAGTCAAAGATTTGTGTTCATGGAACCACCATGAAGAATTGAGGATTGTTTAGTACCAGAATCATAGCGAATAAGAAATGGGTAGCCACCTAAGGATTGGATCTGAGGCCATAAGGCTGGAGGAAATCATCAATAGCCACATATATCTAACATCAAACATAGACCTAGTTCCCATTGTAGAGGAAAAATAGGGAGGAGAAATTTCCCATTTTGAAAATACAAACATAATTTCAAGGGAATGTTCACTCCAATCCTACTGAGCTATACAGGTTGGGATTCCTCTTGATATTCAGAGGATATAGCCTCAATCTCTCCATGATTTACAAGCTACCCTATTTAGGTGCAACACACCCACTACCAAACCAACCAAAAACAAATTACGGATCCACATTAAATTAAATATGTGTAGCATTCTAAAAACATCCATGCATCTAACATAATTATTTAAAAATCATGAATGCAGTCTATTACACACATACATCATCTTATAATTTCTCAAACTCAAAGTATGCACACAACACATACATATCACAATTAAATGCAATGCATGGAGGATTTAACATGTATCTAGTAGCATTATGAATGCATCCAAATAAACATATACACAACATCATATAATTCACTAAAAAATAGAGTGTATGCACAATAAATAAAACCCATAAATGAAAGCAATGTAATAGAGATAAATAATTATTTTTTTAACCAAATTTGCAACCAGATACAAAGGATGGACGTTCCACCAAACCATAGACTTTATATTCCAAATATCAACAACAAATCACCCCTGAGTTTGGACTACAAATCCACAAGAAAATGGTGTCTCTCTTTTGTCCACTCACAACCCAAATAACCCACAAAATGCTAACTTTTCCTACAATTATCCCAATCCTCCAGCTTTCTTCCCCTCGACCTGTACAACCCAAGGAATGGGATCCCCCTTCACTACACACAATCCCTCAGGCCTTCCCACTTCCCTTCAGGGATCCAACATAGGTTGGCTAGGAATCTCTCTTACTGGGGACTCCAGGGATTTACAGCTACAACAGGAAAATATCACAACAAAAATATCACTCATTGTTGGGGTAATATCTTATATAGAATCTCACACTACAGGGTAACAACCTGCTTCTTGATGAAATTACAGCTCCAATAAACTTCCACACATGCCCACTATGGCCACCATCAAGCTCTAGCACTCTCCACACCTTGATGTCCCAAGAAATACATGCAAAAAGATGCCTACAATACCCATTTGAATTTCCCTTTTTCCCATGCATATTGACTCTCATATTCCCCAATGTTTAATATTGTACTCAGCCCCATGCTCTCAATAACTATGTGATGTGACTTTTCACACCCACCCTCTTACATGTGTTTAAT
>JASDQU010437680.1:74216-85196 GCA_032191745.1 Picea mariana | reverse complement strand
GGGTGAGAAGAAAGGGAAAAGGTTGTGAGTTAAGTAATTATGCATCCAATCGTTATTGTTTTTTCCACCAAAAAGGAGGCTTGAGGAAGATACTTGGGGTTTTAGGTCAGGGATGATCTCACGGCACTAGGTTTCCCCCTTGTTAAGTGCCCAAGTTCTTTGGATTTGACCTATGGAGCTAGGGTAAGGCCTTGTTTTCCTTTCTTATTGAGCACCCAACACTTCCTTTTGGTTGAGAGGATAATGGTTTTGGGTAGTCACATAGTCTAGGTTTGTATCTATCACACATTAATACCCCTAATCAAAGAGAGACTTAAAACTTATTATAATTAACCTACACACTAATTTCACAACATTGCACTTCAAGGTCTCGAGTCTATTTCAATTTCCTCAAGTTGTGCCAAATTTACACTTCAATCAATTTACTTTTTTATGCAATTCCAATTTCCAAGCATTTAATGTTTTGAGTCACTTTCTCTCATTGTGGATGTTTACATAAACTAAATCACCTCTACTTTGGATACAAGCATTCTTTATTCATTTGGAGATATTGGTATAAATCTAGCATTCATTTTATGATCTAATCCATTGTGTAGATATATCACTTTTTAATTGTATCATCATTTAGTTGTTCATTTCATAGTGTATATATATATATATATATATATATATATATCTCATGTTGTATTTCAATTTGTAGATAGTATTTATATTTGATTTAAAAGTGAAAATAAGTTTCTTTTATTTATTATGGATATCTTGTAGAAACATTCATTTTTGTATAATTGTATTTTGTGGTGTAATTATTATTGACTCCTTGCCCAAACTTTAGGCACTAGTCTTAGTTGACCTTAGGGAAAGGGCTGATTTACATTAAAGGTGTGCATTGCATTTACTGCCTCTCATATAGGCTAGCTCTGCTTTACCTTTAACAAACTAAAATTAACTCCTAGAACTAATTTAATAATTCACATAGTAACTAGGGTCTACCCCCCTTGGCTTCCCTAGGAGTAATCCTAGACGAAAGAAGTTCAAGCCAAGGTGATAGTGGGCTTGAACTTAAGCATTGTGCCTCTAAGGACACACCAAGTGGGTTGGAGACTTCTCCAGATTAGTAGGTGTGTATAAGGACAGAAACATCTTTGGCGTTGCTTCTGGGGATAAGTCTTTTATCCTTGGTCTTAGCGACTTTAACTTAATTTATTATTTAATATCTAAGTAATAATTTTTTTCCTAAATTTTTTTCAAACTTGAGATGTGTTATTCGATATTACTTAATCTCCAAGTGGTGACTCCATTGAATAACTATTTGAGGTATCCTACCAGGAGGAACCCACAATGGTTGGTTTATTCCCTTCATGGACCTGAAAGAGTGTATAGGAGGAGACTAAACAGACTAGCTTCTCATAGGCTACTTGAATGTCTTGGAGAAGAAGCAATCTCAGATATACATCACTTGTTTCTAGATAATAATCCTACAACTGTTAATACTAAAACAACTAATCCTAATTCAATCATGAGTACGTTTCTAAGGCCTTTGAATTTTGTAGCAATTCAAGGTGCTCCTCATGCAATTCCTGACAAAGTTATTGAGAAGTTGCCTTGTTTTCAAGGAAATAATGTTGTTAGTGCCCATGCTCACATTTTGAGTTTTGACTTGTGTATCTTCAAATGGTGTCGTGGTCATGATGAAGAGGATGTTAAGATGAATCTGTTTGTATATTCTCTAGAGGGAGATGTTGCAGAATGGTTTTCAGAACAAGATCACAACATGTTTAGCACCCTAGCCGAAATAGTCCAAGCTTTTAGAGAAAGGTGGGGTGATCAAAAGGAAAACAGATTTTTACTAGCTTCCCTTGGCTCAAGTCAGAAAAAGGAAAATGAAACCATGGATGAATTTAACAAGAAATTTAATGAATTGGTAAAAAGTCTCCCTACAACAATTAAACCTTCGTATACAACAATTTTGATTTATTATATGGAATCCTTTGAGGGAGAAAATAGATATCAACTAAGGGATAAGGATCCTCAAAATATTAAATATGCACAAACTTTTGTGGTGAGGATTGATAAAAACATGCAGGATGCTAGGAAATCTAATATTCTTGGTTTTTCTATAGGTTCTTCTTCCAAGAATGTTGAGGAAAGGAAGAAGAAAGTAGAGGGTCAAGAGTCTCCTAATGATGGTATTAAGGAGTTGACTCAATTAATCAAACAAATGGAAATTAAACATGCCAATCAAATTAATGATTTACATAATAGATTGATCACTATGGAGAGGGCACAAGCTAATAGATCTCATCATAAGCCAAAATATAATTGGACAAAGAGAACTCCTCCTCATGATCAAAGGACACCTAATCCTTTTGATTCCACCAACTTGGTTGATCATCAAGCCAAACCTTATTGTAGGCCTTGTGGTGAATTTCATGAGGATATGACTTGTCCATTTTTCTTGAAGGTTGTGATGAAGAGATTATTATAACTAAGGAAATGAACAAGTTAATATGTGTGGTAGGAAGTATAATTTTGGAAAGCATGATTGAATGGAACTTTTTTAACAAGGTAGTAGTGCAAGTTGCATGAATAATTTTGTTGATAAGACAACTGAAAAATTTGGGCCTAAGCCCACTCCCCAACAATTTTTAGAAATGGATAAGTATAGAGGCATTACCTGTTGGTTTTTGTTCATATGAGATATGAGAGATATTCGATATATTATTACAATGATGAGTGTTCCATATATAGGGAACATAAGGTGACCATCCATGAAAGGATGCATCCCTTGAATAATCAATAAATATTTATTATTATCATTTACTTATTATATATGATATTTAATAATCAATAATAATCATATTATTAATTATTATCTTTAGAGAATGTCTTCCGGATGTTGTCTAAACATCAACACTCTCTCTCAATGAGGGAGGCATTCTGCAACATGCCACTCTTGTCTTTGAAGTATACAAACTTCACCCTAGACTCATGACACCTGTCAGTCTTGGGAGACATCTCTCTCCCACCTGATCCGAGGAGAAACTCCTTTTGCGGCTTTCCCTCTCAGCTAATTAATTCAGGATCACTCTGGGTCTGTACGTAATAATATATAGTATCTTGAGTCTTTATCTTTCCTTGTCAAATTTCCATGACTAGGACAAAGACTATACCAAGATCTTTCACCATAGGCACACACCTATGAGTGAATTTCAGATTAGTGCTAACTGACATGTGGAAAGCACATCAAGAACCTTGAGTCCATATTATTCCTTGTCATGATCAAGGAAGGAATACGTCTGGGCCCATTTATCACAAGTGCACCTTTGTGATAAATGTATCCTATCTCCCTTGGTCTGTAGCCCAATCTAGGAGAAGTTATGCCTGATGTTGAAACATCAACACTCCCTCTTAGATAGGGAGGTATATTTCCATAGTAGTACACAACTACTGTCCAGATACATGTAGTCTCCGTCGGTGGTACAAAACCACCATAGTAGCAAAAGATTTTTCACACATGGCACTCCCATGTGGACTTCTAGAGGCTACTCCCTCTAGGAACACGTAGGGTCAACTCCCCATAGTGTGAGACATCAAGGGTCAACTCCCTTAACATGTCCTCGTGTTCTCTGAACATGGGACGATGGGATATAAGCCCAAATGTACTTATTACTTCTTGAATAAGTGTTCCACTTATCCCTTCTTGGATAAGTGTCCTCACATATCAACTCAACTCAATTCATAAAGGAGTACGATCTGGAGAAAGTTTGTCACACATGGAATTCCATGTGGACTTCTAGAGGCTATACCCTCTAGAAACACTAGGGTAAAATCCCATAGTGTACGATGTCAAGGTTCAACTCCCTTGACATGTCTTCTTTTTCTCTCCACATGGGACGTTGGGTTATAATCCCAATTGCACTTATTCCTTCTCGAATAAGTGTTCCACTTATCCCTTCTAGGATAGTCCTCAAAAATCAACTCAACTCAACTCACAGAGGAGTACGATATGGAGAAAGTTTGTCAMACATGGCACTCCATGTGGACTTACAGAGGCTACACCCTCTAGAAACACTAGGGTCAACTCCCATAGTGTATGATGTCAAGGGTCAACTCCCTTGACATGTCCTCATGTGCTATCCACATGGGACATTGGTTTATAAGCCCAACCACACTTATCCCTTCTCGGATAAGTGTCATCATAGATCAAATCAACACAGTCACAGAGGAGTACGATCTGGAGAATGTCTCAAGAAGATGCAAACATCAACACTCCCTCTCAGTGAGGGAGGGATTCTCTGCCACACCAAGTCTGTCATGGAAGTACTTAAACTTCATCCTGGTTTGGTAAGAACATCATAAACTTGCTCATCTATAGGAAGGTACTGCACCAATACTTCCTTCCTCTGCACCATGTCTTGGATGAAATGGTACTTGATCTCAATATGGTTCAATTTTTCATGAAACACTAGATTATCAAAGATCTTCACACAACTTTGGTTACCATAATGAATAATGGTGGAATCCAACACATGTTCGAATAAATCTGCAAGGAGCTTGTGAAGCCACACTGCTTCACAGACTGTCATACTTAATGCAATGTATTATGCTTGTGTTGTGCTCAACACCACAGAAGTTCATTTCCTACTACACCAGGAAACCATGAAAGATCCCAAAGTAAAGGAACACTTGAAGGTGTTATTTCTGTCCATTGCACTCCCTGCCCAATCAGAGTCAATATATTCCTGTCATATCATATCAATACTGGAAGTATATCTCAAACCATGTCGAACTATGCCTCGCAAGTATCTCAACACATGTTTCAAAACAATCTACTCTGTCTTATCTCAGCTGACTTATAAACTTGCTAAGTGCACTCACTGCATAGTAAATATTTGGTCTAGTGTTAACCAGATACATCAATTATCCAATCAACTATCTATACAGAGTCAGATCAATTTCATCAAAATCAAAAGAAGACACACTTAGTTTCTTTAGATTTGTCATCATTGGCATAGCCACGAGCTTGAATTTTAGTATCTCAAACTTCTTCAATACCTCAATTGTGTACTTCCCTTGACTCTAGAAGATCTCATTAATTCTCTGCCACACCGCTAGTCCCAAGAAGTAGTGAATCATACCAAGGTCCTTCATCTCGAACTCAGAGGCCAACGCATACTTGCATTCAATAATAAGGCTCTCTGTACCAGTGAGGAATAAATCATCAACGTAGAGGACCAGAATCAGGGCCTCACAGTTAATAGTTTTGTAGTACAGGTTAGGATCAACAACACTTTTTTTGAAGCCCAAACTCATTAGGTGTCCATCAATCCTCGCATACCAAGATCGAGGTGCCTGCTTGAGTCCATATAGGGCCTTCTTCAACCTACACACGTGAGACTCCTTCTCATGTTTGACGAAACAATCTGGATGCTCAATGTATACTTCTTCCTCAATCTCTTCGTTGAGAAAAGTTGTATTCACATCGATCTGATGTAGTTTCCAATCCATGGATGCTGTGATGGAAATAATCATCCGTATAGAAGTGTATCAAGCAACATGAGAAAATTTATCCTCATAATCTATTCCCTGCACCTGAGAGAATCCTCTAGCAACAAATATTGCTTTATGATTCTCGATGCTTCTGTTAGCTGTATGTTTGATCTTGTATATTCATTTGGAAGTCACTGCAAACTTCCTTCCAGGTCTCGAAACAATATCCCACACATCATTCTTCATGATGGACTGATACTCCTCCATCGTGTCATCTCTCCATACCAGTTGACTAGATGCCTCCTCATAACATGAAGGTTCATAATCAATGATGTGGCTCATAGCTGTGGCATAGCACGGATATCTTTGAGGTATCTTTCTCTCTCGAAAGTTACCACAAGGAGCTACATGTCTTTATACCTCTTACAGAGTGTGACAAGTCCATGTAGGTCTCTTCTGAACTACTACAATATTTCTAGGAACATCAACTGAAGGGGAAGAAGGAACCATCTCTTCTTGTTTCTCACTATCAATATCCATGTGAGATCCTCTATATCTCATGAAG
This sequence comes from Picea mariana, assembly GCA_032191745.1. Classification (NCBI taxonomy): domain Eukaryota; kingdom Viridiplantae; phylum Streptophyta; class Pinopsida; order Pinales; family Pinaceae; genus Picea; species Picea mariana. Next base: position 79,141 of record JASDQU010437680.1, on the reverse strand, counting down.
GCTACCTCCTCCTCAAGGGAAACATCTATGATCACCTCAATCTGTCTCTAACCAAGTGATGCAGGAGAATCGCTCCATGTCAACAGCGTGCCAGCCAGCCAACACATCCAGCATGCATTTAATGGAGAAAGGGAGAGGTGCAACCCTCTCAATTTTGAAACTCGAAATTTCAATAAATGTTGTAGGGATTTTAATGCCAGACCACACCTTTGTATAGGTAGTGGTTGAGGTTTCCTTTAATAGTTTCCTATAGCAATCCCAAGATGTAGTGAGGACTGGGCATCCATTTATGTAATGTAGCCATAGGAGCCGCTCTATGATAGAGATAGCTCAGAGACGGTGGTTGAGGATAAGCTCATGGGAGCCCTCATTTTTGAAAAGAAGAAATGAGAGTAGAGAGTTAGGAGGAGAGACCAGAGCAAAGAGGTATAGAGAGAGAGAGAGCTGAGACTTGTTACAGTCCAGTCTTTGTAAACATTTGTATAGACATACAGATTAATAGAAAAGCAGTTTTTCCTGCATACTATATGTTTGATGTTTACATGTTTTTATGAATTTCATGTTTAGATACATAACTGGTGAAGTATTTCATAAGTTTAAATTTCGTCCCGTCTTGGAGTGTCTAAGTGCAAGGAGTGCACATAGTCCACAAGGTGTGCATTGACAAAGGTGAGACAACCTCAGGAAATCTCAAGAGGGATAGCGTTGAACCTTCATCAACAGAGGTGCAAGGAGTGCACAGGAAGGAACTATGTCTTGAGTTCAAGGAAGACAGAACTACTGAAGGTTTTGTAGAGCTTTACCAAGAGGGCATCGAGTGAGTGCATAGAGTGCACTAGGGAACTCTATTTCGAGTTCTGAGAAAAGAGAAGTGTCGAGGAGAAGACACTCACAAGGTTGTTGAATACTCTGTAGGTTCTGCAAGGTGTGTGTTGAGCAAGAGAACGCCAGGTGGGCGTAAGGAGTTTTCTTTTCAAGAAAACTTCTTGAATCTGAGTTATTCGAGATCCTCGAATGCAAAGTGTGCACAGGAGTAAATCTCCAAGAGAACGAAGCTCAGGAGGGATATCATTCCTATAACATAGGCGAGATCCAAAGGAATTGAGCTCGCAAGGGAAGCGAAGGTTGAGGCCTTTGAAACTTCGAAGAATATTCCAAGGGTAAGGAATAAGTTCTCAAGCTCAGGAGGGAGCACAACTGCCATCAGATCTTGTGAAAAGAACCGATATTCATCGAATTCGGATGAAGGCGCACAGAGTTTAACCTCTGGGAGGTCATGCAGGAGAGCAGCTGAAAGGAACAGTGGAGACACTTCGGGGAGAAGTGCCGAAATCCCGAGACCCATAGGATCACACCAAGTTGCGAGGGATTTAAGCCTTTGGAAGCACCCCAGGAGAGGAGTTGTATGGACAATGGAGACACTCCGTAGAGAAGTGTCAAAATCATGGGGACTGTTGGATGAGAAGAATCAAGGGTCATTGATCTCGTGCTCAAATTTTGCTATTTCGGAGTTCAGGGTTTGGAGCGGCAAGTGATTTTGGAGTCGTTGCATCGTGAACTCCCGGGATGCGAAATCATGCCAACCATCGGATATGGAGAGCAGTGGCCTGAGAGCCACTGGATCAAGGATACGTGCATGGGGTTTAGTCCCTGGGAGGTGCATAGGAAAAAGGATCTAGATCGTTGATCTCTCAAGTGGGAGATTTCGGCATTTCGAGATCTGGGAGATTGAAGGACCTAGAATCGTTGCAACCAGAAACACGAAATCGTGAATTGCGAAAATCGAAAATTGTTCGGAGGAATAACACTAGGTCACAGGACCGGTCGTATGAAAAGAGACTTAAGAGAGGAGCTGTGGAGTTAGGCCCTATTTCGGGTTTCGGTATTTTGAAAGACAGAGAACAGGAGGAATTCTTTCATCACGATTCCCCAAATCGTGAAAATCCGATAGCGCTTTGATGTTAAGCACATGGTCACAGAGTGGTGGTCATGTGAATGGAAGCTAAGGGAGGACCCAGAGTCGTTAATCCCTTTTCAACATTTCGGCGACTGGGAGTTGGAGGGACAAGGAGCCTGGGAGAGCTCGCATGCAGGAGTCCTGAAACCCTGAAAGGCGAAAGGTGTGTTGGTTCAGAACAGAGAAGAGCATTGAAAGTTGATCGTGTGCATAGGTTTTCTCAAAGCCTATGCCAGGGAATTAAAAGGACTTGTGGATTCATTCAAGGGGTTCCAGCAGGAGTCTGAAGAGCCATTTTGACTCAGAAGAAGATCGATCCAGAGACTGAGAGGTCACAAAACCCTGCTGAGGTAGGGGGTCTGCATCACCAAGGATGTAGATCCGGTATTCCTTCGAAGATTCATTGTACCCCACAAATGTACCCTTTCTTAGTGAAGGGTCTAGTTTGGTCCTTTTCTCCTTGGGTACATGAATGTATATTTGAACACCCAAATATCCTGAAGTGTCCAACCTTAGGCTTCACTCCAATGAAGGCCTCCTTGGGAATCATGTTCCTCAAAGTCTTAGGAGGACTTTTGTTTTGTGAATGGTTGTATCCATGATCATTGGAACTATCTATGTTATATGGTATGATCCCGTTATGAAGGTATAATGCTCCTAGAATCTTAGCATCATGTCTGGCAATGTCTCTCCTTGACATCATGTTGGAAGGTCCTACCCTCCATGTCTTCCTCTCTGCATGAGCCAACTGGCTCCCTCTTTCTAGGAGAACCCTGGTCCAAAATGACCCTTGCCACACCAACCATGTTTTTGTTCCCTATGTATTTTAAGTATCTCCACTTTAAATGAGAATAAAGACAAGGAGAACCACCATTTTAGCTAAAATGATGAATGTGGGTAAACTAGAATCACGTCATTTCTTAATTTCCCAGAATGTAAAGAGAGTAAGGCTCAACACAACAACAATAGTTAGAATAGTAAATTCCATTATAACACTCTATGGCCACCACTTGTGCGACCTATTTGATACCTCTTCGATCATAATAATGAGCAAAGAATTATTTCCATCAAATTCAAACAATATAGTTCTGGTCTGCCACCAAACTAATTCAACCAAACAATATAGTTCTAGTCTATATTTCTAGGCGGTTCGATCACTTTTCTCGAGGAATTCCTCATCTAGATATCTGACCCCCAAGATGCATCCATATCTTTTGCTCAACGTGCATCCATGATTTTATGATAATTATCGCCCAACAAATTCTGCAGTGGAGCATCCACTCTGTACTAAGCTTTGTTGGAAAACACTAACGATGGGATTTCAAAGGTAATGAATTTACCATAATGATCCAAACACTCAAAATATTTCCCACATTGAATTTGTAAGTGCACGATCATCCCTCTCGTGTGTAACACTCCCAAGTTTTCAGTGCATCCCAAAGCATTGGTGGAAACCTTTCAACTCATCTGATTGCAGCCATTCGTTTCCAAGGCCCGTGCATGAACTTAGAGGTCACAAAGGTACCTGGTGCAATTTCAAACTGAAATTATATATAACATTCGTAACTTGTTCATCATACTCTTTAGAAGCGCTTCACTTCTTTGTTTTGGGTAATAACCAGAAATTGGAGCATGGCGTGGAAGGTTCTTCGACAACTTAGTCATAATTATCACGACATAAGCTATGTGCATGTCGTAGATAAATACCAATGCAGCAGTTGCAATGAACTCAGTGATGGTTTCATATTCCAATGCTCGCCCTGTAACTTCAACCTCCAGGACTCATGCTCTAAAGCTCCCAATGTGTGTACTCCTAAACACCACAGTCGTACTCATCCTGAACACTGACTTGACATCCGGTGATTTCTAGTTGCACCTAGACATCATAGCGAGGTTTGTGGAGAGAACGTGATTGAGCGTTTAACATATGGTTGTCGTCAGTCTTTCAAGGACTTCCATCTATCATGTGTATATCTACCTCACAATATAAAACATCCTTTATATCCAGAGCATGTGATAAGTGCCACGTCCAAAACATTTTAGTGTCTCATTGGAAAACATCCACGACCCCTCTTCGAAATATCCATTAATCACAACATTGTCTTAGAGTTTATCTGAAGTAGAAAAATCATTTTCTTGGGCCCTCCCATGAGGGAGTCAAGCCCAGTCCCACTCTGATACCATGTTGGTTTTTCTTCATATGAGATATGAGAGATATTCGATATATTATTACAATGATGATTGTTTCATATATAGGGAACATAAGGTGACCATCCATGAAAGGATGCGCCCCTTTAATAATCAATAACTATTTATTATTATCATTTACTTATTATATATGATATTTAATAATCAATAATAATCATATTATTAATTATTATCTTTAGAGAATGTCTTCCGGATGTTGTCTAAAAATCAACATTACCTACCAAAGGAATGGAAACAGAAGTCAAGATAGTAATCAAGCAAATATTCCCAAGTGTTATAACCCTAAATTTCTCTACACATGCATACATGGCCTTGGCCCTCTTACTTGCATTTTTTTCCAAAGCACTGTTGAGTTTCTCTTCTTAAAAAACAATTTTTTTGAAGATGTATTTTCCCTGCAACATTACTTCCCGTGTACATACGCTTGTTGCACCACTACTGTTTCAGGATAAATCCATAAGTGCAGACACAAACCGATCTCCCTAGATCCACCTGGATCTAGAACAAAGCAAGACAAAATATATCGCTTTCCCTAGATCTAACTATTGAATTAAATTGGAAGTGAGAATAAGAGACATACCTTGTAATCGCTTCCTTAATCTGTGTTTCTCCTGCTTCACTCCAGCGCTCTCGTGCAGTCAAGATCAAAACAACACAAACCAACCAAAGTGAAAGAAAATAATATATTCAATAGCTAATCTATACATATGATCAAGGAGTTATGTAATAAAGTAAATCTAACTTTATGGGAAAGAAACAT
>JASDQU010437680.1:56884-74196 GCA_032191745.1 Picea mariana | reverse complement strand
TATTGAATTAAATTGGAAGTGAGAATAAGAGACATACCTTGTAATCGCTTCCTTAATCTGTGTTGCTCCTGCTTCACTCCAGCGCTCTCGTGCAGTCAAGATCAAAACAACACAAACCAACCAAAGTGAAAGAAAATAATATATTCAATAGCTAATCTATACATATGATCAAGGAGTTATGTAATAAAGTAAATCTAACTTTATGGGAAAGAAACATATTACTGTATTATATTGATAGAAAGTAAAACTTACAACCATTGCCTTGATGTCGTAAGGTCCCTTCCAACTGTCCTTTGTTCCCCACACACTTCTTTCTCCAAGGATTCTGAAACCATAGATATGATAGCTACTCACAATCTATCTTGACAAAGCAAATCTCAAAGCCACTCCAACCAAGCCAAAGCTAACCAAGCTCAAGAACAAGAACCCACAAGATAACAAAAGCTCAAGCTAACTTTCTCCATGAGAGCTCCTCTCCTTTTATAAGCTGAAGAGGATAAGGTGAGGAGGTTAGGATGATCCCACTAAATCATGAAAGTGAGTAAGATCCAAACCATTCGGATGCCACCTCACCATAGAAGCTTCTCCTTCTAGAAGATTCGAGAAAACGCTCGTTTTTCCCACATGCTAGCATTCTCGCACCCTAGCTATATAGCAACCTGCGAACTGTTCGCACCCTGGCTATAGTGCAACCTGTGAGAATTGGTCATTCTCGCATCCTTCCTATATAGCAACCTGCGAACTTCATTTTTTACAAGGTTTTTACAAGGGAAAATGCAACTTCTTTTCTCAGAAAAAGTTCTTCTCTCTTCTCTCTTTAGGAACTCAGGCCACTGACCCCTCTGAAGGCAACAGATAGGTTTACATTATTAACGATCATAGGGATGACGAAAATAATGTGTAACAACTACATCTTGTGTATGTATGCATGATGCACCATTACATCCCACGTATACTTGCAAAAGTTGCAAAAAATAAAAAGTTGCAAGGAATTCATTGAGATTACAGGCTATTGAGTAGTTTCCCAACTAATCCACCTGATATAGCCCATCACCCAACCGAATAACCATCATTTTGTCATATAAAAGGAGGTGTTGGGGTCTCATTTCACATCTAAGCATAAGAACAGTGAAACTCTACCCGATTTCACTTCCCCTCCTTGCCCAAGATATTGTTTCCTTTTGTGAGAAATTCCCTCAGCATTCCCTCATTAACCCCTACTCCCTCCATTGAACCCATTCACTTCCCAAGAAGAGATCAAAAGGTTGAGAGGTGAATTTTATGCAAGGTGCACTTGGAGTTTGGCGAAGAGGATCCTAGACCAGGTTCGCGGAACGGTAGCCGACTTTGATTGTAAAGGTATAATCATTGTGTTATTAATAAAAGAATTACATTTTCCTATCCCAATTGATGGTGTCTTAATACTTTTATTGGTTTATGTTTTACATTCTAACATCTAACCCTAAATTATATATGGAATAGCATTCTTGTAGTTCTTTGTTTGTCAATCTTTGGATGCAGGTCAGTCTTGGGAGGACGCATGCAGTCAAGAGAACTTCCAAGCACGAGGAGCTCATCACCAGACATGGGATTAGAGGTATAGTTACCCGATCTCCTTCTCCTTTCTTTTTTCATATGAGTTTTGGCATATTTGGGGTAGTATAGAGAATTAATTGACTTTTAGACGGTTAATCAATTTTCCTACATTACGAACCATGGTGTAGATAAAGGGGGTTTCCCTGCTATCAGAACTAGAGACCATACTAGGGAAGCCTCTAGGGTTTTTTAGGGGATTTTGGGTTGTTTGATTGGTTTTCTTTTCCTTTCAAGTTTTTGTTGAGTTTTTTGAGTCTGTTAAGGGATCTTGGTCACCTTCAGGTGTTATACTAGTTTTCCATTCCCTGTGAGTCTATCTATTCTTTTCTTTTTTGGAAAAATACAGAGGTGTACATTCCTTGTATTGAGTTATCCCATGTACATATGCACTCTGCTCAGTAAACAACCCGCGTACATACGCGCTCTACTCAGTAAAAAACCCACATACATACGCAAGTTGTTGATGCAACAACCCACATCTCTGTTCCAAGAAAATTTCTAAAAAAGAGGGAGTTGACCTCTTTCCTGATTGAAGTTCACACTTCTCAGGGTTTCTTGGATCAGTCCAAAGTCTCTGTCTTACAACCATAGCCTAGGTTTCAAGCTCAGTTTACTTGTCTTCTTTATTTTCTTGTGTTTACTTTTGAAAGGATTTTAAGAAAGTCTTTGAATTATAGATCTTCCTTCTTGGTTTCTTGAGTGATTCCCTGCGATCCGCAGTGGGCTAGGAATATCTTTTAGTCTTGTTTTAGTGTTCTTTTTACCCCTTTCACTTGCTTTAAAAAAAGAGAAAAAAAAAAGATTTATTTCAGTTTTTCTATTTAAAACAATTTTTTTTTTTTTTGAAGATTTTTATTTCCAGTTTGGTAAAGTAGTTAAAGTTGGTTATTTGCTAGAAAGGAAAAAGAGTTTGTTTTTTAAGTTCTTTATTGATTTCTTGAAACATGAGTAGCTTGTAGTCAAGTGAAAAAAAAATTAGGTCTTCTTTTCAAAGATCTTGAAAAGGATAGTTAAAGAAAAGTTGGTTACAAAGAGTTAGTTGTAAAACTTTGCTTTTGATTAGAAGTAATTTTTCCTTCAAGTTTCATTTTTTCCCCCTTCGTCTCTTATAACATGACTAGTTTCACCACCATATCCTTTGAGTAAATCAAGCCATTAAAAATAACGCTAAATATAAACTTAATTAGACTTTTTATGTTTGTAGGGTCAATCAACTAGTTTAGGGTTAGGGCCTTGAATTAGGTTGGAGAGAAAACTCTTCAAGACTGTTAAACAAACATTGGAGTCAGAGTTAGGGAGTGTTAAAGTCCATTATCGTAAAATTTATCTGGGACCCCCCTCTAACATAGGGGATAAACATGAGGTCGCATGAGGAAAGGCATCGGAGATAACCCCTCCAAAGACGGACTAAACATAGTGGGGAACACATATTGAGGATCTATCATGGGAATACTACCGACTGCATTTGCCTATGGAGCTTCGTGGACCTAGAATCCATTCGATATCCTTTGTTGTCTTCCATGCGACTTGATTTCGATACCCTTGATAGGTTTCAAACTTGTTATCTTGCCCATTACGATCTGCTCGACTATCGATTGTACCCGCCTGGTGACTGACTACGAGCTGGAAACTTAGTTTCCCATATTCTAGGGACTTACAAGGGTGACTGCGGGGGTATATCATGGTACCTAGAGAAGACGTCAGGTCACACTTCGCAAAGTATACCCGTAGGGTGCTTCTGTGTTCGAGTTGCACTTGCACCAGTTAGTTTCTCTAGTGTTGGCTAGCGTAACTGTTCTTCCTGCTAGATAGTTGTTTTCTTGATTTTTCTTATAGGAATTTTTCTAGTGTGTGATTGGTTTTAAATGCTATTTAAGCCTTACTATGTCATTTGATCTTTTCACAAAGTGGAATATCAAAATCTCCATCGGTCAGGAAGGCTTCAAGGCCTGCCGCTAGTTGCATTAGAGCCACCTCTACGACCTTTATGGTGAATACTTGACCAACAAGGGTTGTTTGAAGCGACTAGGCCACAAGAAACTGTGCCCGAGCTTGCTCCGAGAGGATATTATTTGACTCTAGAGGAACCTACTATTTTTTACCATAGAGTGGAATCTCTCAGTCCAGCCAACCGTCTAATTATTGACTTGTCGGCGCCAATCTTAGTACAAGTTGTCCCTCTTGAGGTGACACCTTCAGAGCTCTATTTATTCTTACAAGAAGCCATGGAAGAAAATGTTGCTACTTCATCTAGGAGTCCTCATACTCTCGTTTCGGCTACTACCACAGGGGGTATTTTGCCTCCTAACCCACCTTCACCAGTCCAGACCACAGTGGTCTCGACTCCCTCTACCTCGGGCAGTGGTTTGATACCTTCATCGGTGGCGACCACTACTCCATTTACATAGAGTGTGACGGGCCCTTCATTCTCATATGGGATGCCCAACTTTGATTTGAACTCAGTCCTTACCCACTCCACCTTATATACTATGGGTCTAGGGCAGGGACATCAAATTCTCTCGTACAAGGGTCTACCAGGGGCACTTCAGTCCCATTTAATGTTATCCCTTACGGTGGGGGTCATATACCTCCTCCGTCCCCCTCAGTCGGTGGTGATTTTTAACAACCCATCGAGTCGAATGATAACTACATATTGCTTGGAGAAGATAGTTTAGGACCTTTGTCTTACACTACGCCAGTGGGATCCATCTTGTTCTCTTTGTTTGGTGCATTTGGGAACAAGGATTTTTCTTCGGCTGTTGTCTCCGCTAGGGGTAACCCTGGATTTGGGAAACATAACCTTGTGCATGGTACTATTCCTACACAGGGGGAAAGTACATGAGTTTTCTCCTCTCAGGGACTTTGGAATCCTTAGCAGGGATCAGTTCCATCACAAGGGATGTCGGTCAAGGGAAACCCCTTCCATGGTTAATGGAACCTCGAGAAAGGTTCAGTTTCTATGCCCATCGGATCGGCTGGGGGTATCCCCTTCCAAAATCCTTGGAACACAACGTAGGGAGCAATCCCTGCCCAACCCATGTCGTCCAATTACAGGAGCCAACCGATGATATCCCAACAAACAAAGTTTTTGTACGTTGGCCAAGGCCACAGTTTCTACCAGAACCCTGGCCAACAGTCCAACTTTTCCTAGCAACCTAGTGCCAGTCAAAATCTAGGACCCCTTTTTCCTGTACATAGTACTCAACCTAAACTATCATTTTTGGAAATGCTACATCTGCCAAAATTTTCAAGGTTTCTCAATGACCCAAATTGTCATGATCTGCATTGGCCCCCATGCCGACTAAGTTTCCCTTGGATATTCCAAAATTTGAGGGTGTCGCGAAATGGTATTCTTAATTTAATGACTTGGAGATGGTCTTCCTAAACCATTTCCATCTACCTRTGAGATGTGATGCCGACATTGAATTATTGGCCAACTTTGAGTAGACTAAGGTTGACCATATCTTTGATCACATCCAAGAATGGAGACGTTGAATGATCTTGATTAAGGTACAGGTCCCACTGGCTTTCTTGCTGGAGTGGTTTCTGAAGTCTTTGGTACYAGTTGTATCCAATGATGTAACAACTTCTGGAGTGTTTTCAAAGGAGGAGGCGATAATGAGAGCGTAATAGCTCGAACTAATTTACTCTCAATCTAGCATGCTCTATGAGATTTTGCGAGATGCTCTAAGGTCCATCCTTGACAAGGTCAAAAAAAAATATGGACCCCATGCCAATGGTATTGTGGGCTAAACACAAGGAAATTCCACTGATATATTGTCAAATCAATTGCAAAAAATGTCGATACAACAAACTACGTCCAGCCAGACATCTGGTTCGGTTTTTCCCCCTACCCAAATGTCGGATGTACACAGTGTGTAGTTGACGAACCCAAAGACCAACCAATAGCCTAAAGGAAAGAAGAAACAACGGAACAAGAAGGGTAAAGGGGAAAAAATGGCCAATAACAATGTTGGCAGGGCAAAAACAAAGAAGAGAAAGTCGAAGTATCTGTGTAACCTTTGCACGGAGGACCACCCAACTCACCAATGCCCTCGACTTGTGAAGGCTCAAAAGATATTCGCACAGCAACAACCTACTATGCTGACGAACCCATTTCCACATGGGAAAAACATGGCTCAAGCTTTAGCATCCTTGAGCACCGAAGGGGAAATCAGGGACCCCCCTGCATCTACTAGTAATAACTCGGTCATAAATGTTTACATGTTTAAAGGTGACGCTCACATAGCGAACAAGTCTCAAGATTACAGAATGTCAGAATCTATCGAAAAGGGTAAAGAAGCCACAAACCAACATGTTCCTCTCCATATTGAGAATAGAATGGGTGAAACAATGACACGCATCCCCAAAGGTTCATTCAATAAAGCTTCTCATAATCCGAACATGAGGGTTGCCCAGAACTACTTTGTTGTGGAAGATTTGGCACAAACCCCTTGTGCGATGTCTGCTTTGGAAGTCCTCCAGATCTTCCCTTCACAGAGAAAAGCCCTTTTATCTTCCTTAGGCTCTGCAAAGACTTGTAACCCAGGAACGATCTTTCTCGATCCAACCGACTTGAAACCTCGTTTTCCTTACCACGTTGCATTTCAAATAGTAGTGGCTTACACCACGACATCATTTACTCGAAATATCTTTTGTATGATGGTTGATGAGGATGCCTCGATTTTGGGTGATGTTGTTGGTGTGTTGGAAGGTAATTGGCCAGCCGATTTTGTCTCTGCCACATACATTTCTTACGACATTTGACGGTTGTTCATTCAGACCACATGGAAGCATTCCTTCTTTCCATGTGTAGTTAGGAGGAAAGACCATGTGTGTCAAATTTGAAGTGGTTGATACGCCTCTCGACTACAACCTTTTGTTAGGAAGGAGTTGGACCTATACAATGCATGAAATGGTTGCTAAAATATTTCATCTCTTGTTGTTTCCACACAAGGGTCGGATTGTGACCATTGACTAGTTATCTTTCTCCCATCCTGACCCTTCATTGAGAGCATCCATGGTCCCGATGATTGATAATCCTCAACCCAACACCGTCAATGTAGGATTTGGTTTTTGTCCATCATTGATGGGTACTTTCGATTACCTGCCACCTTCTGGCGATGTCAACCTTATATTGGTTTCCCCTGGCCAGCCTAAGGCTGAAACTTTTTAAATGTCATCGTTTTGAATGGATTACTTTCATGATATGTGGTCTCTTCCTTCCCCATCAGCTTCGATGGAGGGGATGGGGAATTCTAGCATGGCCATGCTCTTATCTGCGACTAAATTTTTGTACAGCACTGTCTAGAAAGCTTCGGTCGACCCCAATCCGACTCCCGCACAGGAGTTAGATCCAGTTCTCGAGCCTATTTGGGCTCAAGGTTCTCTTGCCACTAAAGATTCTTTAGACCTGGTATTTCCCTCAAACCAGGTGATTCTTGAGGCATTGACTGGTCTAGAAAGACCCTGGGATGATCTCCATCATATATCTTACTTCCTCCCAGATTTAAAGAGAATAAAGGCAGGCGGATTTTTTTAACTATGGCTGGAGATAGGTCTTGTCCTATTAATCCTCTAGCTATGCACATAGTTTACACCAAGGGTAATATGGAAAGTATCATTGAAACGATCCCCATAGATATCTCCAGAACCCCTGGTGTCATGGATAATGTTTTCTTCGGAAAAAACTGCTCCCCCGAAGAGATCTGAATTTATATGGAGTTATTTAAATAATTTCGCAATGTTTTTTCCTAGTCTTACGAGGAAATTCCAAGCATAGACCCAAGAATCATCAAACATGAAATAACGACTTATCCTGACACCAAGCCGATTCAACAGAAGATTCATCTGGTGAATCCTTGGAAGGAAGCAACAATTAAGGTTGAAATAGAAAAATATCTTAAAGTTGGTTTTATTTACCCCGTACAGTTGATGGAATGGGTGTCAAACCCCATTCCGGTTAACAAGAAACAGGGTACGATTTGTGTGTGCATGGACTTCCATGACTTGAAAAAGGCATGTCCAAAAGATAATTTTCCCACCCCATTCATCGATCATATTGTCAATGAATGTGCGGGCTGTGAGGTCTTTTCATTCATGGATGGTTTTTAGGGATATAATTAGATTCAGATCAAACCTAAAGACAAACATAAAAGAACTTTTATTTTTCCTTGGGACACCTTCGCATATCATAAGATGACTTTTGGCTTGAATAATGTTGGAGCTACTTTTCAGCAGTCCATGTCATTTTATTTCCACAACCTTAGACATATAGTCGAGTCATATCTTGATGATATAGCATCATGCTCTCACAAGAGATCTGATCATCCCACACCACTCCGACTAATCTACGAATGATGTCGCTACTATCAGATTCGCTTGAATCCTAACAAGTGAAGTTTCTGCGTGACATCGGGTCATCTCTTAGGTTTCATTGTTTCAAAAATAGGGATCATGGTCGATCCTCTCAAGGTTGAGGTGATAGTTCAATTCCCTCCCCTGTGCACAATACCCCAACTTCAAATCTTACAGGGAAAGTGAACTTTCTTCGATGTTTTGTCGCAAACTACACTGAGATCACTAAAGGGTTTATGTGTCTGTTGAAAAATGAAATCCCATTATGTTGGGAGGAATTCGCTCAGCACTCTTTTGAAGCATTGAAACATGACCTTACATCTGCCCCTCTGCCCTGACCTCCTGATTATAGCAAAAAAATCTTATTGTACTTGGCTGCTACAGAGTCGACCATCGGCATGGTCTTGGTTCAAGAGGATGATATACTCGAGGAGAAAGTTATTTATTACCTAAGTTGAGGCCTTGTTGGGTTAGAACTCAACTATTCACATGTTCAAAATCTTTCTTTGGCAGCAATGCATGTTGTCCAATGGTTCTGTCATTACATTCTGCTTCCCAAGACCACTGTCATTGTCATTGTGAACCCTTTCCAATATGTGTTGACACGATGGGTCATTGGTGGAAATATTAGTAGATGGATTGTAATCCTCCAGGAATTTGACTTGGATTTTGTTTCCGCGAAATCTGTAACGATCCTCCTCGTTATGACGACAATCCTCTTATAACAAGTGCAAAAAAAAAAATTGTGTGTGTGCATGTGTACAAAGGTAACAAAACATTATACTATGTGCCACCACATGACGACAAATCATGATGCAAGCAACTGCGATACCAACATAAAGATCTAAGACATACATCAACATCTGCCAGTAATGAATAACAATCAACCGAAAAAATAATAAGACTGACTACCCTCCCGTCCTACCCTGCAATGGGTAGGACCTCCAAGACACATAAGCAATGCTCAAGCCCAGGTTCCCATCGATTTTAACCATTTAAGGTCTCAAGGCTGGTGACTATTCTAAGGAACATGGAGGCGTCTACATCCCACCCGACACAAGTAGACCACACAATAAAAATTTTACAACCAAGTACAACAAAATTTAATGAACGACCACATCCTCTACGGAAAGAGCAAGTCAGAAGGACTCCGACAACAACCAACCATTAGTTAAGAATCAACATTACCTACAACTCAATTGGAAACAATTACAGATCAATCACTCCATTTAATTTCCATTAGTCGATGAGTTACCAATCCAACCTTAAAAATAAGTACATTTAATTAATGGCAAATTCCCCATTTACAAAATCATAATAATTTGTTGTACTTAGTTTCAAGGACCTTACATTTTATAAGTTGTCAATAACAATAAAATTACAATGACCTTACATTACAATAACATTGCAAATAAAATAATGATGATCTTACATTTCATATGTATCAAATACTAACATTGCATTTTATTCATGTTGCAAGAACACTACATTTACATGTTTTAAAACGATAAATTACAATGACATATTTCATGAACAAATATTCAAAGACTTTACCCTTACATATTATAGTAAAAATATTACCGGATCAATACATTTACACCTTTCTAACACAATTTAGGTCATCATTAACAAAAGCCTGCGACGGTGAGTGCATACCAGACCGAAAGGGCAACTGATGCGCGCATGCCAGAAATCATGCCTCAAATAGGCAACCATCAATGGCAGCTGTCAGAGACCAGAATCAATGTGGCAATTTCTAAATTGGGAACTGACGGAATCCGAGAATCAATTTGGCAATTTTCCAAATTAATCCAACTCGCAACTTACTAGCTTTTAACCTTGACAAAGCATTAATCAACAGATGTGGAAAGTTACTGCCAATAGTTAGTAAGGCTGGGCTGTCAAAGTTAAAGGGAAAATTTACTGTCATCTGTGGCAACCAGGTTTACTGAAATAAAAAGTAAATTTCTTTATTTTCTAGTTTATAAGGCGCAGTCAGTATTGGGCACGCTCTCAAGAAATGGTACGCTCTCAAGCAGGCAAGGGTGGAAGGGTTAGCTCAGAAGTTCAGGTGGTTGTAGGATTGTGTTTATACAGTGATTACCTAGATGGCAGTGGTAGTCACCATCCCACGCAACAAGGGTTAAGAGGCTAGTAGCAGCGAGAGTGGAGAAAGGAGAGTCATAATGGCTCCAGTGCTCAGATTTCAAGGCAAAGGTGACCGTTTAAATCACCACATGCAGCCACTAGAGAAGGGACCTGCACAGGAGGCATAGGGCCACCACGTAGCCTGTTAATGCTGACAGAAGGTGGTTTGGGCATTGTCATCGAGCCTCAATTCAATTCATATCCAAAAGTACCACCAAGTCGTATCAGGCATCGCACGCACAAGTGTCAAGTAAAGCATTGAGTACCAGAACGGAAAGTGCTAGAATGGAATTTCAGCCACGAAATCTCAGAATTAATCTTTCAAAAATAAAAAGTCCATTACGCCCATTACAGAACGAATTCAAATTTATATATTTTTATTTCTAAGTAAATAACAATGGTTTTATCTAAATATCTTTTACAGAACAATTCGTCATTACAGTACAAATTAAAATTTTTATCTAAAAATGACAGAGGTAATATATAGATATCTGATGCAGAACGAATTCGCCACTAAAATGCCCCCAGATATATACAACAATGCATTAACTAACAGTGAGTGTCAAAGACTGTAAAAACACACATCCAAATTTAAATGCAGATAAATACATCCGAGAATGTACAGCCGCGAAGAGTCACGCAGACGCGTAAGGGTCACAGGGGTAAGCAATAAAAATGGATAACCTGGTAAAATCACAATGGTATCATAAAAACATTGTTTCAAAAGAAAAGGAAATTAACTTATCCAGAATTAGACTTAATCATTTTAGGGCAAGATTAGTCATGGCCGGAAATAATAACAGCAATTCACTGCGTTTGCCACAGGATTTGTCAACTTTAACACCTCCAGTGCATTATCGCATCCAGAGATCATAAGGCAAGGATAGTTCATCAAGGATACACCACCGTTGCTGCTAAAATATGGCATGCTATCGCTAACATCACTGCAAATCGACCACTACCAATCAGCTACAGCTTCATTGAGTTTAACGGGACCAGCGTTGTCTAGTTTACAGAAAAAGCAATTTAAACAATGATTGTTTTAGTTTACTAAAAGGAAAACGGTCATGTAGAGTCACTGTCCATCCGCAAATCGCTAATGTTTAATGCAAAAAGGGAAAACGATTAGCGATGAGAACAGTTTATCAACGATTTGGTAAAGTTTGATTGCCAAGAGAGAAAACTATTGTTGCTAAATCATAGTCCATCGACGATTCGCTAAGGTGTTGCTAGAAATGAAGACGATTATCACTAAAAAAAAAATTTGATAAATTTTGATAAAAGAAAGGTTTTGGATTATAACTAGAAATCCATAACAGCAAGGGGGAAAAACCATAGTCAAGGAAGTCTACTTAGTCTGAGAGCGAAGTAACCAAAGGTAACTCGCCCGGTACATTAGCCAACGAAAATAAAAAAGGTTGCAAAGTACGAGAAGGGCATGGCATCCACCATTTCGTGAATCAACGCACAAGAGTTTCGCCTATTAAATATTACAGATTTGAAGAATGAGATTTGCAGAGGTTTAGGTGCTAAACACAAGCTAGATGTATATATAAAAAAAAACAAGGGGTGGAGTTAAAATTGGGGAGGGAGACGAAATGATAAATACAAGGCTAGAGTTTACTCAAAATTTACACAGCAAAAATTTTTACAACAATGATAAATACACAAGAATTCGTCGAAGTAAGTAAATAAAGAAAAACCATTCAATCCAATGAGATCCAACACCGATTGAAGTTAAATTTTCTTCCATCCAGATAACCCAATACACATACAGATCTAAATCATAAATCCTAATGCATTCTACTCTAAAAATCAAAGAGCGTACCGTTGCCTGATCGCCCGCTTCGAATGACGTCCGCGTGCTCCATGCCGCTTCCGCTCACCGACCGTCAAGACCTCACCGGTACCTCCCAACCAACACTAGGGGTACTCTGCTTCCTCCTTAGCCCTTCAATCCGCAAAGGGGCAACACACTATCCAGGTGGTACGTCTAGCTCCCAGCTCGCCTCGCAAGGCCGAGCTACCACTCCTCTCTGAGCTGGGAAATCCCAACTCCCACAAGTAAATCAGTTAAGTCAATAATCCGGCAGTGTAACATTATGCTAACAGTCGATCCCCTTCTTCCTCCTCCTTCCTCTCTTTTATAGAGTTTTAGAACTTCCAATCTTCCCTAAATCTCATTTAATTTAAGTTTTAAATAAAAATCTTCTAAAATTTCTCCTTCGTACAAGTGTCATTCATCCCCCACATTCCTCCAATAATTATTTTTTTTAATTTATTAAATTGCCTTATTTCCCTCACCCACCTAGAGTTACTCCTAAATTTACTCCTAGGTGTCCCTAGATTCCCTTATAGGTTTTAAAGACTTTCCCTAAAATGAAGTTGCTAATTTAGTTCAATTTAGAAGGTTCTTAGTTGCAGATTCTTTACTAAGCTGACCTCTTGCTTTTTACCATAAGTTCCCCTCTTTTCCTTTTTATGTTACCTCCATCCCCTAGTTTCCTAAATTTTATAATTTCCCTCTTTCCCCTTTTTATTAGAGCTAAAAACGACAGTTGCAATTTAACCCTTTTTCCCTTTTATTATTAATTCAACATCTTTTAAAACTATCAAAAGTTAAAAATAATTAATTTCTTCTTTATATTTTTTTTATCCACCGATTTTATTTAATTTCTTACTCTCTTCATTTTACCCCAAAATTTATGAAGACCAAATTATTACGTAAGGGGTTTTTATTTTAAATTTTATTATTATAATTTTATATAGATATTTTCTCAAGGGTAGACAAAATCTTACCCCTAGCGAAGTTTTTTTTTACTTAGGACTTAGATTTTGAACTGGGCAACATTTAATTAGGGGAGTTGTTTTAAAATTTCTTAAAGTGTTGATTGTCTTAGGGCCATCTAGGTTCGTTCCTTTATCATCATGAACGCGACATGCCCTTCAGGACGCACTACATGCTCCAAGGGTGCCACTCACCTCTTTTGTTTCTTTGCGCGACATGCCCTTCAGGATGCACTACGTGCTCCAAGGGTGTCACTCACCTCTTTTGTTTCTTTGCACGACGTGCCCTTCAGGATGCACTACGTGCTCCAAGGGTGCCACTCGCCTCTTTTGTTTCTTTGCGCGACTTGCCCTGTAGGACGCACTACATGCTCTAAGGGTGCCACTCGCCTCTTGAATAATTGGTAGACATCAATAACCTCTGGAGTCAACACTCTGCTAGGTGAACTTGTGGGAGACTAAGGGCTTCTAAGGAATAAGGCCCCCACCTTATTTCACGCCCCTTAGAATCATCGTGAGCGACTGTCGCAATCTTCCCTCACGACTTCGTGGGTCCTCTTGAACTAGGTAATCGTTAACCTACAGTTCAAGCCACAGCGAGAGTGTTAGTAGGTTGTGGTAGGGATTCTGTCCACACCTCTCCCTCAACCTCTCTGGTAGTCGTGTGTGGCCCCTTTACTCCATATGTGAGTCTGGTCGACAAGCTATCATCAGCCTGCATCATCAACAAATCATGTCAGAACATGTCCACATCATATCATCTAATCAAATGTACTAATATCACAATAAATCAATCAGACCCCAATAGCACACTCCCTGACTCGATCTGGAGTCCAATGGGTTCAATCGATGCCTCTACATCCTCAAGGTCCAAAACCCTGCACACTCAGTAAAAATGAGTTAATAGCACTTGTCTATGTCAATGCAGCAAAACATCATGTCATCTACCATAACGCATCATAATCAAAATCAAATGTTTTAATATCATAATAATCTAGATCACTTGCAAGCAAGTGTCCTCAAAGAATAAGTTCGCTCAGTGCATCAGAGCGGGATGTTACATCCAAAAATCCGTTTGTCTTTGCAGAACTTATTTCAGAACTTCCGGTCAAATATAGTGATGTCACGCATGAAGAATCGCCTGTCAAAGGATATCTCTTTCTAATCGCATATTTAGACCCCTAGTATGGAGATATACTAGTCTATCTCCAGAATTTGAAGTGCCTTGCTTCTACTTCTCACGACAAGCATCGACAAATTCCCCATCATGCACAAAACTATCTCATACTCGATGACACTTTGTATCGTCAAGGTGTAGATTGCATTCTTCGTCGGTGCCTTATACACGAGGAAGCAGAGCTTGTTTTAAATGAATTCCACATTGGAGCATGTGGTGGTCATTTGTCTGGGTTGGCAACAACCCAAAATATTCTACGTGCTGGTTAATTTTGGCCTATGTTAATCAAGGATTGCGTTGAGGTGGTCAATAATTTCCACCCATGTCAGATCTTCTCTCGGAAGATGCGGACACATCTTTCTCCCATGTTTCCTGTCATTACTATTGGTCCTTTCACTAAGTTGGGGATTTACTTTACTACATGTCACTCGGCTTCAGCCAGGGGGCATCATTACATCATCGTAGTGGTAGACTACTTCACAAAGTGGGTTGAGGCTATGACAATGTTTAACAATGATGGAGAAACAACGACTCTTTTCATTTTTAACCAGATAGTAGCAAGGTTCGACATCCCGAAGGAGATTTTCACTGACCATGGCAGTCACTTCCAAAACAAAATGATGACTGAGTTAACATCAAAGCTTGGGTTGAGGAAAGAACATTCATCACCCTACTACCCACAAGTGAATGGTCAGGTTGAAGCTATGAATAAGTCTCTCAAGACTATTCTTCAGTGGACGATCAATTCTACCAATTCAAATTGGCATATGATGTTGTACTCGACATTGTGGGCCTATCGAACGTCTGTAAATACTATCACCGATTTATCACCTTTTCAACTCTAATATGGGCTAGAAGAAATCTTGCCTATTGAGTGCTAGATCCTGTCTTTAAAGTTGGCAGTGGAATTATTGCCAGACACTTCACTGCTTGAGGAACTCCTATTATATCTCGAGTAGCTCGATGGGCAGCATCATGATGCATCTTTGGCCAATGAGGCTCATAAGCAATGATTCAAGTGTAAGTATGATCGGTTCGTTCGTCCTCAGATTTTCTCCGAAGGTGATCTTGTCCTGGCCTATGATCAATACAAAGACCCCCTGGGGGTAGGCAAGTTCAAACCCATGTGATTTAGACCGTTCATCGTGAAAGAGGTCATAAAGAAGGTTGCTTACTGTCTGGTTGAATTTGAAGGAAATGCCTTGGTGGAGCCTAGAAATGGGCTCTACCTCAAGAAGTATTACTCTTAGGTTGGTCATCTGGGTGACTTCTTGTACATATGTATAATTCTTATACAATTTTTTTTCTTTTTGTTTTATGGACTTGTAGTTATTTATGTCTTATTTTTCACTGTGGCAGATGTTAAGTGAATTAGAGGTGTTCTTTAGGTTCGTGGATGGCGCTAGCCGACACACTCAGAGGCTTTCTTTTGCATCTTGGGTGATTTTCACACCTGGAGGCTAGTTGCTATCTTCTAGAGGTATTTGTCTAGGTGACACCACAAACAATGTCGATGAGTACAATGAAGTGATAGAGTTTCTTCATGATGCTTTGTCACATGGAATTTGTCACCTTCGGGTCTACTTAGATGCTCAGTTGGTTGTGTCCCAGTTAAATAGAGTTTACCGTGTTTATGATCCTACTTTTCACCGACATTTCCTTAGGCTACATCTCTTAGAACGTTACTTTGATTACATTACGTATATCCATGTTCCTAAGAGATTTAATCATATGACAGATACCCTAACTAATCAAGCATTATATCGACATGTTGCACACACATAAAAAGAAGCGCACAAATACACATGTACATACATTTGTAAAAAATGTGATCCATAAGACGAATAAAGATCTAAATATATATATGTCAAAAAATGTCTTGAGTACATAGGTGGGTGTGAATGCCTCAAAAATAAAGTCTGATATACATCATGGGGCTTATGCCCTCAAAACATATACAGTGGTTCCCTTATCACATAAAATTCTAGCCTATCTAAGATCAGGGCCTATTGGCCCTGCCATAGTGAAAAATGGCGTTAGCTAAATGCTAAAAAATACGGACCCAAGTCTGTGGCACCCCCACTACATGAGGCTACATATAAGGTGGGAGATCCTTGATCTCGACCATGGGTACTGTACGAGTGAGCGCAGTCAGGTTGTGCTCCACCTGCCTCAAAACCCTCTTAGCCTCTTTGGCTGGAGGTCCCCCTATGGCTGTTGGTCCCACCTCTAGTCAAGGATGTCGTCAAGTCCTCATGAAGTCCATCGGGAGGACTGGTCCCACAGATGTACATAATAGATACATAAAAGTTAGTACTCTGAAACATATATAAAAATGATATATATAAAAACAATTAAAAATTAAATAACATTAAAAAATATGTTCCCTATCTCTCCTCGCTCCTCTCCAGGAGGCATGGGCATGTACGAACCCCTGGAAACGTTGATTCCAGCATAGGGGTATTCCTCTATTGTTGGAATCTGTCATGCCCACTAGTCAAAGAAATTGTCATCAAAGGCCTCTATGGTCCTCCCTCCCCCTTGTCGTGGAAACAATGTTTTCCATCTGCATACTACTGGGAAGGAGGCCACATGCATTTGTATAGTCTCTCTAGGACTCATATTGGGCACTCTCGAAGAATAAGAATGAGCAAAGAATAGTGCCAAACCCGAAGTTCTTTTTGTTGCATTCTTGACACTTTGTCAACTATCTCTTCATGCATGTGAGCATGGTCGTGCTTTAGTCGAATATATGTGCCTCCTGGCACTGAATGACACAATGCATGTGTGCTCGGGAATACTAATGAAGGGTCGTAGATCCAATAATCTGCCAAATAAGTAGCAATATCACTCTCAGAGACAAGCTAGTGATCTTGTGAATTATCACTTGAGAACCTACCTTCTCAGTGTCGGCCTCACAGTACATCCAGATGTAGTCCTCAATGTTAAAAGGCCCAGGTGGAAATTTCTACAGATTGACTGGTTCCCCTCTCCTCGAGAGGCCAGTCAAGAAGTAAATGTCCTCAGTTGTTGGAGTCAATGATTGTTCCTCTATCATGAATGCCTCTAAATCTGGGTTCAGTAGTCAACCAAGGAATTCAGTAGCCTGGGTTGTTCCCTCATAAATGGACACCGAAAGAACTTCCACAAACCACATTGTTTCAATGTGGTAATGGCAGCAGGGTCAAGGATGATTTTAGGGGCTAAATTTCGCCCATGGGCGAAATTAAGGGGCATCTAATTTTTA
>JASDQU010437680.1:21389-56047 GCA_032191745.1 Picea mariana | reverse complement strand
AAAATGCTCTTTGTCAATTTTGGTCAACTTTACTGTAGTAGATGTGGTAAAATGTTGTGTGAAGTCCATTTGTTTACCCAACACCACTCGCCAATATTTTACAAGATTTTATAATTCAGTGAAAGATTCGCCAATATTTTACAAGATTTTATAATTCAGTGAAATATTCGCCAATGTTTTACAAGATTATATAATTGAATAAAATATTCGCCAAAAAATTATATATACATTTTATATTATTGATAAAATAGCCCTCAATTTTTCCTATGTATCATGGGGATTCGCCCATTTATTATACATATAAATTTAGGGGGGGTTCTTAAAATCACCCCTGAGCAGGGTCCTCATCAGCTAGTATATCAATGTCCTCATGTTCCCTCTCCCTCCAATGGACAAACATCATGTTCCATGGCAGATAAAAAAGGAGTTAGCTCTTGCATTTTAAATTCTTTTTCCAGGATTTTGAGGGTGTACACAAGCTGTTTTGGTCACATTCATGTATGTACGCAGGCAGAGTGTTTTCTTCCTAAGTACATATGCAGGTTGTCCTAGGAAAACCCACGTACATGCAAGGATGCTCTTTTTAGGAGAGCGTTCCCCCTCAAAAACAAAAAGAAATGCATAATTTAAGAATTGAAATGCAAGGGGGATACATTTGTAATTACTTGGTCCTTTGAAGATCCCGTAATCAACTTCTTTAGCAAAGGGGTTTTTTCTCCTTTTGGTCAATTTTCAAAATGCAATGGTGAAAATGAGTTGTCATCTTCTATTTATAGACCTTTTTGGCCCTTTTTGCACTTTTTTGACCCCCTTTGTCATTTTTCCTAGCTCGAAAATCATTTGATTATATTCCTGAGTTTATTATTGGATTTTATGATACACTTTTCCTTTTGGTTTGGTAACTTTTTGGGGGATCGGTCACTTTAAATTCCCTTTGGTAAAAGTCATTTTTTCCAACTTTTTGCATATAAGTTAGAATTTCACCTCCACTTTCTGCATCTCGTTGTATTTTCCATTTTTCGATAGGATCGATCCCACCGAAGTGTGACATAGAACCTTCATTGCTTCTCTAGAAGTGTCGTGATTAGGTGGTAGAGCCTGCTTTTACATGGATGCCCTAGATAGATCCTTGTTTCATTTTGGCGTCCATGCTTTCTATAATGACTATAGGCTCGGGAGTCCTTGTTAGTCCTATCATATTACGAGATTGAGCCTCATTCATATGATGCACCATCATTCTTTTCCTCACCCTTGGGACTCCCAAAATGAACACACTTTGTTGTCTTTCAAGCTCGCTTTGAAATCCGAAAGCAACATCTGACAAGACTGCATTTATTCTTTTCGATCTTGTCTGGATTAACTAAGAAAATTAACTCTCTAGAGTCTTCTTTAAGTCCTTTTCAAACTCTCTAAACATAAAAAAATTACCAAGCAATCTTGTTTCCCTTCACACTCTCCAAAGTCAAATTTGAAGGCACGTCTGTCCATCGATAGTTTACCCCTTTTTCATTCCAAATGGTCAATTGTACGAATACAGGTATGCTCTAGGAACTCTGATTCACTAGAAGAGTATTCTCAGGCGTAAGTTTAACCCTTTTTCAGGCCTGAGGGACTAAATCTTTGAAAAAGGAACATTCTCCTTGGTTTTGGTTTATCACCTTTTTTGGTCCTTGGAGATTACTTACGAAAAAGGAACCCCCACAGAGTCCATAGTTAAGATCTTTTCAGACTCCCTAAAATTGAAAAGATCGTCGAGTGACCTTGTTCCTTCACACTCATTAAATTGATCCAGAAGAACATCTACTCGCATGGGTTTACCCCTTTTTCCAGCTTGTAGATTATTGCGGAAAAAGGTACGCCTCGGGAGATTCTTCTTGCCGAGAGAGTTCTCTTCAGTAACTTTTATACCTTTTCGAGCTAAGGGGACTAAACTTAGAAAAAGGTTGTGAGTCCATTGTTAAGCTATTTTCAGACTCCTTAAAATTGAAAAGATTTCCAAGTGATCTTGTCTTTGTCACACTCGTTAAAATGGTTTTGAATAGACATCTTTTCGGTACAAGTTTAACCCTTTTTCAAACCGACTAGACTATTTTCGAAAAAAGTACTCCTTGGAGTCTTATTTTATGCTTTTTCAGACTATCTAAACGTGAAAAAACTACCGAGATTACCTTCTATGGGCTCGTTAAAATTACATTGAAGGGGGTTTCATTGTGTCTTGTTTCAACACATTTTCATCTATGCGTCTTTAGCCTAATGTCGGCTCCATGTTTCTCTCAAATGAACCTTTGAAGCATGCCTTATATGCAAGCCTTGTAGAACTTTGCCTTTGCGACTTGACACCTTGACCCATGGAAGAATTTTCCCCAAGTGTCCTTTTCCTGCACATGTCTCCTTGCTCTGAGCATTAGTGTGTTCCTTGCTCTTGGAACTAGTATGCTTTCTTTTGACAATCGTTCCTCCTTTGTAACGTAGCATTCTTTTATTCTTTTTCAAGATCTTTAAAATTTTGAAAAAGAAAAAAAAAACAAATATCCCAAAAAGAGGGGACAGGAAATACATATTCTTTTTTGGCAGAACAAAGAGTCGCCCTTGGACAAAGCACATCCTTCCATTTGTTCATCAAGCATTGGGATCTAGTATGACCTTAGGAAGTTGTTATCGCTACATATAGTTGTGTACTCCTTCATTTGGTTACTCTTCCAAACACATGGAGAGTTTGTGTTGCCTCCTACATCGCGAACTTATGTCAATGTCATGCTTCCTAAGTTTGATCATATTTCGTTCTTTTTTCCAAGGAAAGTTTCACCCAACCTGAGTCAAACTTTCTATAGTTTGTCTCTTGACCTCATGAGTCAACCATCCTAAGAGTCCAGTCAAGTCCCGATTCAGAATCGACAAATTTCTATGCCTGATCACCAAGATCCTCATGTCTTTTCCCAACGAGTCGTCGAAGACCTCAAGGTAGTGAAGTCATACACTCACTTTTCACTCCTACCCAAGTTTTGAATATTTTGAATTTGTTTCTCGAGCTATGAAGACCTCATCTCTAGCCATCAGGCATCACTGGCTTCTTGAAGATGGATACTATACTTGTATATATTTGATTTTGAGATGTAGATCCATTGTGTATTGCTCACGGATACACTTTATATAGTTATATAGCATGGATATACAGTGTATTTGAATGGCAACCATGATTTATTTCATCCCGAGCATGGGTATGCCCACCTCAGAGAGAATTGTTATTTTGCAGATGGCACCTCCCGAACTCTGGTCCCGGGCTCACTCGATTTTGTACATTGGTGAATATTTTGTAATGTATTTCAGCCATCAGATGCTCTTCTGACCTCACACATTAGGGGGCATCTGTTATAAACCTAAATTTCTCTACACATGCATACATGGCCTTGGCCCTCTTACTTGCATTTTTTTCCAAAGAACTGTTGAGTTGCTCTTCTTAAAAAACCAGTTTTTTGAAGATGTACACGCCCTACACCATTACTTCCCTTGTACATATAATTTATGCACCACTACAACTCATCTACATATGCATGTTGCACCATTACATCCCGCGTATACTTGCAAAAGTTGCAAAAAATAAAAAGTTGCAAGGAATTCGTTGAGATTATGGGCTATTGGGTAGCTTCCCAACTAATATTCCACCTACTATATCCCATTACCCAACCAAATAACCATCCTTTTGTCATATAAAAGGTGGTTTTGAGGTATCATTTCACATCTAAGCATAAGAAAAGTGAAACTCTGCCCGATTTCACTTCCCCTCCTTGCCCAAGATATTGTTGCCTTTTGTGAGAAATTGCCTCAGCATTCCCTCATTAGCCCCTTCTCCCTCCATTGAACCCATTCACTTCCCGAAAAGAGATAAGAAGGTTGAGAGGCGAATTTTATACAAGTTGCACATGCATCTTGGCGAAAAGGAGACCGGACCAGGTTCGCAAAATGGTAGATGCCTTTGATTGTAAAGGTATAATCATTGTGTTATTAATAAAATAATTACATTTTTCTATCCCAAATGATGGTGTCTTAATACTTTTATTGGTTTATGTTTGACATTCTAACATCTAAACCTAACTTATATATGGAATAGCATGAATGCATTTCTATGTTTGTCAATGCCCTGGGAGGAGGCATGCAGTCAACGGAACTTCCAAGCATGAGGAGGTCATCGCCAAATGTGGGATTAGAGGTATAGTTACCCTATCTCCTTTTCCTTGCTTTTTTCATATGAGTTTGGTATGTTTGGGGTAGTATAGAGAATCAATTGACTTTTAGACAGTTAATCGATCTGCCTACATTTTGAACCCTGGTGTAGATAAAGGGGGGTTTTCCCACTAGCACAAGGTAGATAAAACCCCTCCTGAATCAAATGTGCATGCAAATTCATATTTAAATATTTATTTAGGAGGATGGCTAAGTAATGTGAAATTGTTGGCTCCTGCGTCAGAAATCATGAAGATCCCTTCTCAAAGGGAAAATTTTCTTAAAGCCATAGAAGATCCTCCTCAAAATATTTTTGATAGACAGCCAACAGTAGCTTACCAATATGCACCAGTAAATTTGCAAAATTGGGATAGGGGGAATGAAAAGAATCAACCGTTTTTCCTTTCTCTACACGTGAACAATCAAGACCTTCATAATTGAATGCTTGCCTCAGGGGCTAGTTCAAATTTTATGACTAAGAAAGTAATGGAGGAATTAAATTTAAGGATATCTAGACCTTACCATAACATTTGTGCCATGGATAGTAAAATGATTAAAGTACATGGATTAATTAAGAATTTGCAAGTACACTTGGTTGTTTTCCCAAACATCATGATTGAAATGGACATAACTATAATTGATGTACTTGATGCTTGGGGAATGTTGCTTTCAAGGAAGATAGTTGCATATTTGGGGGGTAATTTACAAATGGATTTAACCTCTGCTACCATACCTACTCCAGATGGAAATACTTTTAAGATAAATAGAGAATTGGAAAGGAGGTATCATGTTGAAGACCCAAGAAATCCTAGGAATGAGCTGAAGTATAGAGAGGATGATCTTGGTAATTATGCTATATTATCTACCTCTATAGTACCTATAGAAGAATAAATTAATGAGGATAGAATTGATAAGATTTGGTATATGCATTTTGATGGTGCTTTTTGTAGAGCTAGAAAAGGTGTTGGAATAGTCATTCAATTTCCAAATGGTGAAGAATTTAAGTTTTCTTATAGATTGGAGTTTGATGCTACTAATAATATGGCTGAATATGAGGCTTTGTTGCTTGGTTTATAGATTTGCAAATACATGGGTGTCAAATGTTTGAATATTAAGGGAGACTCAAATTTAGTCATTCAACAACTTAAGAATAAGTTTGCTTGCAAAGTCTGAAAGATTGAAAAAGTATAGGAATGCAATATGGGACTCCATTGAAGACCTTGATTCTTTGAATCTTATTGCAATTCCTAGACAACAAAATTCTAAGGCAGATGAGCTAGTTGTAGCTACTTTCACTCTTCAACTTCCCCATGATTTAATTAAAGAGAATATTTCAATGGAAGTTATTTTTAGGCCCTCATTTCCAGATAATATGGATCATTGGCAGATTTTTTATGATGATAAACATGTTACTAGATTCTTGACTCAAACACAAGATTTTTTTGAGTTTCATGTCAATGAGAAAGAGGAGGGTTCTAATTACACAGAAAATGAAAATAAGGTTAATCCAATCCCTGGGCGCCTTATTGCATAAAAAATATTGTTTGATAGACAAGATGGCCACAGGCATAAGGAAGAATCAGATACAAAACCATGTGATCACTTGGAGGTCAACATAGGAAATGATAAAGAGCCTAGGATGGTGAAATTAGGTAAAAGCACTCCCATAGAAGAAAGAAAAGAAATTGTCAAGTTATTAAAGGAATATAGGGATGTTTTGGCTTTCACTTATGATGATCTTAAGGTCTATAGGGAAGATGTGATTCATCATGTGTTTCCTTTGAAGGAATATACTAAGCCCTTTAGACAGAATTTGAAACAGATTAACCCCAAGTTAGATCCTTTGGTTCAACAAGAGTTACAGAAAATGTTAGCTGTAGGAATTATAGCCCAAACTAGACATTCTTCATGGTGTTAAAACTTGGTTATTGCTAAGAAGAAGAATGGTAAAATCAGGCTATGTATAGATTTCAAAAACCTAAATATTGCATGCAAAAAGGACAATTATCCTCTTCCCAAAACGGAAACATTTTTACAAAGGGTAACATGATCATGAATGATTTCAATGCTTGATGGGTTTTCAGGATATAATCAAATCAGGTTCAAAGAAGAAGATAGACATAAGACTACTTTCACTACTCCATGGGGTACCTTTGAATATATAAGAATTCCTTTTGGCTTGTCTCATGATGGAGCTACTTTTCAAAGAGCTATGGATTATGCCTTTAGGGGGTTAATTGGAAAAATTATTGAAATTTATCAGGATGATTTGACAGTGTTTTCTAAGGATGGGAAGAGTTGTGTTGGTCATCTAAAACAAGTTTTTGAAAGGTGTAGAGAGTTTTGAATTTCTTTGAATCCTGCTAAGTCATTTTTTGGGGTAACAAAAGGGAAACTCTTGGGCCACATAATATCAAAATATGGATTCAAGTTAGACCCAGAGAGAGTAGAAGAAATTGGAAAAGTACCTTTGCCTATTTCTAAGAAAGCTCTCCAATACTTCTTAGGCCAAACTAATTTTGTCCATAGGTTCATTCCAAATTATGTAGAAATAGTCAAACCTATATATAAATTGCTTAAGAAGGATGTTAAATTTGAATGGAATGATGAAAGTAAGAAATCATTTCAGGAAATCAAGACTTCCATATCTGAAGCCCCCGTCCCCATTACTCCAGATTATTCTAAGGACTTTCATATTTTCTCTTTTTCTTCCGAAGATACTATTGATGGTGTATTACTTGAGAAAAATGATCAAGAACATGATCAACCCATTGCTTATATGATTAGGGCCTTGCAAAATGCAAAAATAAAGTATCCCATGTTTGAAAAGCAAGCATATTCCATGGTGAAGTCACTTGAACATTTTAGAGTATTCATTGGATATTCCAAAGTAATTATGTATGTGCCTAATTCAGTAGTTAAAGATGTATTGTCTCAGTCAGAGGGATTAGGTACAAGGGGTAGATGGATTGCTAAAATCCAAGAGTATGATATGGAAATCAAACCACCAAATTGGTAAAAGGACAAGGTTTAGATAAGATGTTGACTAAAGGAAATGAAAGGGCCTTGGGTATTATTTGTCAAAATAATAATCAAGATTTTTCCCCTAATTTATTGAAGCTTGAACAGGTTGAGTGGTATGCAGATATTATTTTCTATCTTAAGAATATCACATGTCGAAGTCATCTAGTGGGTCATAAGAAAAGGGATCTAAGGTTAAAATATTCTAAGTATCTCCTCACTAGATATGGGTTAGGATTGATAAATCCAGATGGAATTTTCCTTAGATGTGTGGACGAAGTTGAATCTAAGAAACTAGTGGATGAATTCCATGTTGGCTTTTGTGGTGGTCATTATGCAGCCAAAACAAAACACACAAAATCCTTAGAGCGGGATATTATTGGCCCACCATTTTTTTAGATGTCCATCAATTTGTAATAAAATGTGAGCCTTGTCAACTTTTTATTGGAAAACAAAAGTTAGTTTCCCTCCCTTTGCAACCAGTAGTGGTTGAAGCACCTTTTCAATAGTGGGTTTTGGACTTCATAGGAAAGTTCAAAGATAATTCAAGTAATGGTTATTCATGGGTCATAACAACTACATATTACTTCACTAAATGGGTTGAATCCATTCCCACTAAATCAACAACTGAAAAGGTTTTCATGGACTTCCTTGAAGATAGGATCATAACTAGATTCAGTGTGCCTTCAAAGATAGTAATAGATAATGTTAAAGTTTTTTGTTCATCGGAAATGTCTTCTTTCTATTTTAAATATGGCATTATCTTATCTCATGCATCATATTAATCCCCAAGGAAATGGTCAAGATGAATCAAGTAATAAAAAATTAATGACCATAGTTAAGAAAATTGTTGGGGAAACCAAGAGGTCTTGGGATAGTAAGATCAAATATGAATTATGGGTTGATAGAATAACTAAGAAGGTAGCAACAGGGAAGAGTCCTTTTGATTTGGTTTATGTTTTGGAGGATACATTTCTAGTACACCTTAGACTTCCAACTTATGGTTTGGTTCATGATTTTTCCACAGAACAGGATGCAGTTCAGAACATGGTTAATCAAATAATAGAGTTAGATGAAAGAAGGAGAAAGACTTATGATAAGAATTGAAAGAGTCATATTAAGGTTAAAAAGGATTTTGATAAATCATCTAGATAGAGGGATTTCCTAGTTGGGGACACAGTATTATTATGGGATAAAGGAAAAGAGAAACTAGGAAAGCATGGCAAATTTGATAGTTTGTGGTTGGGTCCATATGTGATCCGAGAAATAGGAGGTCCAAATTCTTTCCATCTCATCCATTTGGATGGTGAGACCATAAACATTCCAAGGAATGGGAAACAACTCAAACTCTTTTTCATGTGATGAGCAAACTAGTGTCCATGGAGAACCCTTTGTAACATATTTCTAACCCTTCTCCTTTTCTTTCAATTTTGTATTATTTTATTTGATTGTATAGTTATTTCACTTATGTTATTAATTGTATCATAGTCTCATTTTTGTAATTATTGTCAATAGCATCTCATTTATTGATTATTATATTTATACATGTACTTATGTTGGATATTGGTGAGCATTTTGTTTTGTAGATTCTAAAGTTCTCATATGCTCTCCTTCAAAAATATCAAACACACGTCCCCATGTGGAGCCAAATGTTGACCACCTATTTCAACTAGGGGTCAACTCCATGTTCCATGAAGATATGTACCTATTGGTAAAACCATTTTGAATATTTTTTCTCAACAAGGCAAATTTTTCCCCCGACACACTTTTCTATGTAAACGGAATTTCCGCTCCCCTACGTGGGATAATATTGTAATATTCTAGCATGAGTMAATTTTTTTCTATTTACCCATGACTTTATCATTATGAAATTTGTTTCATCGAGTGTTTTTTTTCCTCAGGTAATTAACCTTACTTAACTGCAATTTTAATTATCCTTGAGTTTTTCACTCACAATAATTCTCCAAAGTAGTGAAATTYATTCTAATGATCGATAAAAAGGGGTAAATAAGGTMTAGGAGTGTTTTAAATGACCATTTAAGACATTTCTTAGATTCTTGCATAATTCTGTTAAGTTTTGATAGGATTTTTTAAATAATTAAAATTCTCGCAAACCAGGGTTTTTAATTATTTTTTATGTAAAATGTAAAAAAGTGGTCATTGGGGATTTTTAATATCGTTATAAGTACTAAAATCAAATGTTTCATGAACCCCTACACCCTAGGACCAATTCTCATCTCATTTGGACAAGTTTTGCTAGGCCATTGTCCATGAAAAGTCCAAGTCCGTCAAAAATCAGCATGTAATTGGCTTAATTAAAATAACCAAATTTTGTAAAAGTCACTAAAGTCATGAGAGAGTGTGGGAAAAGTATCCCAAATGTATTTCATAAGTTGGGAAAATTATTTTCAACTTAGAAAACCCCTCCCTTCTAAGCCAACAACCCAAAGTGACCATTTCCTAGGAAGAGGGGCTCCCCCCTTGCTCACAAACTCATAAAAATTAAAAAATAAAGCATGAGGGCCCTCAAGACTTTGGGTTTACTCCCCATTTAACCCAAATACACCTTTTTTTAATGGTAAAGGTGGTTTCCCCCTTCGGCACTCACTTCTCATCCCTCAACTTGCTCTATTTTCCTAAAAGTGTGCCCCCCTTGAAGAGACCCTCCTCCCATGGATGGGTGACACTTGGAACACATCCAAGTGGGGTCTATCCCCTTCCTCGCCTATAAAAATGACCCTCCCCTCCTCATTTCTTCATCATCTCTTGGATAAAGTCGATTATGCCAAAAAAATTATCATTATTTCCCTCTCTCTCTCATGTTCTCATGTGTAAATCTTGCTACAAGTATTTGTAGCAACATTTTGTGGATAATAAAGGAATCTTTGGAGAATCTATTGGGAGTCTTATTGATGCTCTTCGTGGTGTACTTGTGAGGTTATATAGTGCATTTTATTTTTTTTATTTCCTTTGCATTCACTAGTTTAACTTGGAGACCCGAGCAAAGTATTTTGCTTGGGAGCAATTAGTGGTAGTATTACTATTAATTTTGTGGTAGTTTATTTACAAGCTTTTTAAGTATTTTGTATGATTATTTAGATGCTCTCACATCCTTGTATATTTTGTAGCAAGATATGTACATGTATGCAGGTCACTAGAGGATTGAAGGAGTGGTTTTAGAGTGGAAGACTCACCCATTTCAATCAACCAAAGTTTCCATTGTTTCCCCCCTTTGTATCCACCATTCTCCTTTCTTTCATAGGCACGTATTTTCTCTATAATGGTCATTTAAACTCATTTATATTTTCAGATTTCTCTACATAAGTCTATTTTTCATTGGGATAACAAAAGTTAACAAGTCTTTGGTTGTTGTAGCATTTTCTAGCAAGAAATACCTTGCTAATTTTTATGCAGCTTTTCAACTACAATGAGAAAATGCTACTTATTTGAGCCCCCAATGCCTTCAAAAGGCACTCTAAAGTTGGAATATCAAATCCCCCTTCATATTTTCTTTTCTAAATCATTGTAAGCCACCTGAGAGATTCTCTTGGTTGTGTCTTCTCTCAAATTTATATCAAAAATCTGATATTGTAATAAGTTAGAGAATATTGCCCACACCTTGCAAAGAGATTGGCCTAAGCCATCATTGCAAAATCATGAAGGATAGGATTAGTTTTATTTTCTTGCATTTCCTTTTACACCCACCTTCATAAAAACGGTAGGCTAGTCCTCCACTTGTTCCATTGTTGTGGATTTTCTCATTTATTTCCAAGTCTTTTATTTTTTCTTCATTATACCCAACTTGGCCAAAATGGTAGGCTAGTCCTCCACTTGTGCCATTGTTGAAGTTGTTTTTTCTTTCAAGTAATTATAATTATTTCAATTATACCCACCTTGACCAAAACGTTAGGATAGTCCTCCACTTGTGCCATTGTTGTGGGGTTGGAATTTAATTTTCTAAGCAAACTACAAATCATTCAAATTATTTACTTTTGTCCCACCTTGAAAAGAGATTGGCATAAGTCATCCTTGCAATAACGGAAGGCTTGTATACTTTTGAAATTAGTGCAAAAGTAATCATATTTGTACTCCATCATTTTCCCATATTCTCTCCCCTTGCCACTTTGTGGATCTTGGGTGACAAGAAAGGGAAAAGGTTGTGAGTTTAGTAATTAGGCATCCAATTGTTATTGTTTTTGCCACCAAAAAGGAGGCTTGAAGAAGATACTTGGGGTGCTAGGTTAGGGATGATCTCACGGAACTAGGTGTACCCCTTGTTGAGTGCGCAAGTTCTTTGGATTTGACCTATGGAGATAGGGTAAGGCCTTGTTTGCCTTGCTTATTGAGCACCCAACACTTCCTTTTGGTTGAGAGGATAATGGTTTGGGATAGTCACATAGTCTAGGCTTGTATCTATCACACATTAATCCCCCTAATAAAAGAGAGACTTAAAACTTATTAAAATTAACCTACACACTACTTTCACAACATTGCACTTCAAGATCTCAAGGCTATTTCAATTTACTCAAGTTGTGCCAAATTTACACTTCAAGCAATTACTTTTTTTATGCAATTCTAATTTCCAAGCATTTAATGTTTTGAATCACTTTCTCTCATTGTGGATGTTTACATAAACTAAAGCACCTCTACTTTGTATACAAGCATTCTTTATTCATTTGAAGATATTGGTATAAATATAGTATTCATTTTATGATCTAATCCAGTATGTAGATATATCAGTTTTTAATTGTATCATCATTTAGTTGTTCATTTCATAGTATATATATATATCATGCTGTATTTCAATTTGAAGATAGTATTTATATTTGATTTAAAAGTGCAAAGAAGTTTCTTTTATTTATTATGGATATCTTGTAGCAACATTCATTTTTGTATAGTTGTATTTTGTGGTGTAATTCTTATTGACTCCTTGCCCAAACTTTAGGCACTAGTCTTAGTTGACCTTAGGGAAAGTCATGATTTTCATTAAAGGTGTGCATTGCATTTACTGCCTCTCATATAGGATATCTCCCCTTTACCTTTAACAAACTAAAATTAACTCCTAGAACTCATTTAATAATTCACATAGTAACTAGGGTCTACCCCCCTTGTCTTCCCTAGGAACAAGCCTAGACAAGTCGAGGTGATGGTGGGCTTGAACTTAGGCATTATGCATCTAAGGACACACCAAGTGGGTTGGAGACTTCTCCACGTTAGTAGGTGTGTATAAGGATGACAACAATGACTATGAATGATTTTTTCACTCATACACCAAATTATGAAATTTCTACAAGCATCGATAACTCTGAAGATGGTTTTTTGATATTTTGGAGGCCTTCTAAATAATTTAAGAAGTTACAGGAAAT
Source organism: Picea mariana (assembly GCA_032191745.1). NCBI lineage: Eukaryota > Viridiplantae > Streptophyta > Pinopsida > Pinales > Pinaceae > Picea > Picea mariana. The sequence goes on along the minus strand of JASDQU010437680.1, from coordinate 43,439 downwards.
TCCGCAGTGCATGGCACTGCGAACTATTTTATGCAGTCAGGTGTTGCGAACTGTTTTATGCAGTCAGGTGCTATGAACTAGCTGATACAGGTGGCGCTATAGGATATGTTTCTTATTTTGAAGGTTTCAACAGGATCAACGATTTCCAGATGGCCAAGGGAGTGTGGGACAACTGCTTGAAGGTTAGTTAAAGTTGGAAAGACACCTAGAAAGAAGAGGAATGTGCTCAAAGGACGCATCATCATGCAATATTAATGATGTTAGGATAGTTTCCAGCATTAGCCTTATTTGTAGTAGTTTTTTATTTTCATTTGTATAGTTGTAATTACTTCAGTTTCTGATGGGAGGATCCTATGCTAGTAGATGGGGCTCAAATTATAAAACTGTCATTCATAGCCTAAGATATAACAGGGGCATTAGAACTCATTGTAGAGGTTTGAATGGTTGATGTAAGACTCTTTTTAGTGATATTGATGTAACAGGGCTTGCTCTTGTTTTATGTATTAGACTTGATGATTTTTTGTCTAATGGAAGTCAGTTTTTTTCTTGCCATCTTGTTTCTCTCTCACTCTGAAATTTATTTTCATTGAATGATTCAAATGACGTTTTATAGCTGCATTGCAATGAAGGTTTGATTGTGATGTTGTTATAACTTTTCTTAGAGTTTTAGCTTTGATTTAAGAAATTCTTGTATCTAAACCTTTTCATTCCTTTGTCTATTGGTAAATCTTGATGCTACTGGTAGACTTACTTCAATTTTCTCACTAAAGTCTTCCTTCTATCCACATTAATCCTTAAAATCCTGATCTAAGTTAGATAAGACCTCTTTTGTTGATGCATTTTATCTAGAATTTCCTATGGTTTAACATTGGTGGGTTGAGTTTTATCCATTTGACACCATATTTTAAAACTTACCTTATAAACCTATTGATGGGTACTGAGCTTGCACTTTAGCAGTCAAAGTGTAAATTTCGGTGCTATCACATTGTTCTACTTGAATACACCAAGCAAAGTATTTTGTTGGAGATAGATTTTTAGTATTATTTCTATAAGTAGTTTATGGGTTGCTTCTATTTGTATCACCTTCTTGTCTCATTGTGTAGCAAGGATTTGCATATTTGTAGGTTACCAAAGGCTTGGAGGAGTGGATTTTATGTCTGGAATCCCACTTTTCCAACCATCAAAAGATTCCTTTTATTTTTTGTTTTCATTTCTAGCTACTTATCATTCATTTTCAAGGTCTTTTCTTCCATAACCTTGCAAATCTAATCATCTTGTTTAGTTCTGATTTTTACATAACAATTTATGTTTTATGTACTAACCAAAACTAACTTGTTTTAAGTATTTTTTTGAACTTCCCAAGACACAAAACTTGTTGTTTTGTGCAGCTTTTCTCCAGTTTAAGGGGAGGTCTTGCCCATTTTTTGCCACAAGGGAATCAAGGAATCATCCAAGTGTTGTGGTGCCCAACCCTTTCACTCATATTACTTTATAAATCATTGTAAGCAACCCAAGATGGTATCTTGTGCTTGCATTCTTTATTTTTTTTCCAAGTTTTTAAAATTGCAAAGTATTTCAAACATTTTTCCCACACCTTGCATGTGAGTGGCTTTGCCACCCTTGCAAAATCGTGCCGACTAGTTAGATTTCTGATTTTGCTCAAGTTGATTGCCCCACTTCTCCCATAAAGAGAAGGTTGAGTGGATAGGATCTAATTATTTTATTTTTCAATTTGTTTTTCCCACCTTGGCCACAAAATCGATAGGCTCATCTTCCACATTGTACCATAGTTGTGAGGCTTGTTAACTTGTTTTATTTTGTCCCACTTTTTTCCATGAGGCAAAGTTGTGGCTAGATAATTTATTTATTTTTTCTAAGTTATCTTATTTTTGTTTTTCCCACACCTTGCATGTGAGTGGTCTTGCCACCCTTTCAAAATCATGTCAGACAGTTTAGATTTATTTTTTGTTGCAAGTAATTCAAACTTCGCCCCTCCATTTTCCCTGTTTTCCCTCCCCTTGATACTTGTGGATCTTAGGTGACAAGAAATGAAAAATGATCATGTGGATAGTCTAATTAGGCACTTGGTTTCATTATTGTTTAACCATTAAAAAGAGGTGACTTGAGGAGGCTAGAAGGGGTTGAAGTCGGGGATTGTTTCACGGCACTAAGTGTCGTCCTTGTTGAGCATCCAAGAACTTTGGATTTGACCTATGGACGTAGGGGAGAACCTTGGTATTCTCTTGTTGAGCACCCAACACTTCCTCTTGGTAAAGGGATAAATAACTTGGGGTAGTCATATAGTTTAGGATTTTCACAATTCGCATCTAATCCCCCTAAGTTCAAGAGAGACCTAAAATTTATTAAAATCAACCTACTCGCATTGCACAAAATTTAAATTTCAAGTATTGCAATTTTCTTTTATGTAATTTACTTTCAAGCACTTTCATTCTTTCATTTTCAGAAATTTCCTTACATGTGATTATTTAAGGATCTCGGCCTGTTCCCTTCGGTTTGTCTCCTGGATTTCCTGCAAGTGATGGAACAAGTTTCTCTCTGTAATATTTAGGGTCTTATGGAATTTAGTTGCTAAGTAGGCCAAGCCTTGTGGCTCTCGGTCATCTCATGAACCCTCCATTTTGGCTTCTATTTCACTGGTTTGTTTCTTCCTTCTGCCCATAAAGATCCCACTATACCTCTGCATGCGCTAATTGCCCACAGGTTTGGAGGATCAAAGCTCTGATACCACTGTAATGATCCCAAGCCAATTTTTCGCTTGGAACCACTAAATAACCATTGATTTGATTATTATTTGTTGTGTATGCAAGTTGACCATGAATATTTCAGCCTTTGGGTTTATTCAGTTATTTAACCATGGATTTACATAAACATCATTTCCATCATATGAAGATCATCAACACTACACAAGATAGGAACCATAAGCAAATAGTTGAACTTTACTATAAGGAAGCAAGCACCTGATGCAATAGAGAAGAAGATATAAATATATGGCTTCAAGGCAATACTAGAGTTGTATACAAAATGCTCCCGGAGATACAATTTAAGTCTCCCAAAGGCTGCCAATAGAAGATGAATGCTCAACTACAAGACCAGGGTTTCGGCCTCCCCTCAAGCAACTGGTACGGCCTTGATGACTGTTGGTACGACTTGCTGAAGACAAAGGACCCCAATGGTTCGGCCCTCCTGAAGATACAGACCTCCTGATGCTGCCAAACTCTCCCCAATGATAGATCGAGGCAAGGGAAGCCTCCTCCTGAAGTATGAAGCTCAAACATTGAAGCTTCCTCCTCAAACTATAAAAAACCTAGGATGGTACGGCCCTCCTAAAACCCTAAATATGGCCAATAGTACAACTTAGATGAATGGGGCCTCTAAATCATCTGAAACTCTCCCAGATGATCGATTGGGCACCCACAAGCATTTGAGAGAAGTCTCAAGATCAGATCTAGCCTATAGCCTTCTAGATATGAGAATTCTTGAGTCTCCAAGTCGTACCCTTCCTCCTGAAATCGTCCCAACCTGTAGTAAATGATAGGGACGTGATAACTCCTCCAAGAATCCCTCAAAATGATGAGCAAGGGCTTGCAAGAAAAACCCTAATGCTAGAAAACTCTCAAGCTTCTTCCCTTGGCTGGATCGAACTCTTCCTCAACAATTTGTGCACCCCTGCAAGAAAACCCTATATGGTACCACCCTGTTGATCCAAATGGTACGGACCTTCTAGTCCTCCTGGATAGATGATAGTTGTAGAATGGTGTGGGTGGATTATTTCATCCCTGAGACCAAGATTGGAGCTAGGTGAGTGGAATATTTCACCACTGAGTTGCTCACTAGGGTTTGTAATATCAAAACCCTCAAAAWTGTATGCTCAAGAGCATCAACAAGAAAAATACCAAAATCCAGAATGAATAATAGGTGCACCCTAGCCTTCCCTATATACTTTTCTTCTATTTCTCTATTGAGTTAGATTAACCCCTAGGGTTAACTCCTAACTCAACATCCAACGCTTCTATTCCTCCATTGAGTTATCTTTTAACTCTTTTTCACCTTTTCATCAAGTCAACTTAACAATATAACTTTAGTTTGGTTGACCCTTCCCCTTACTGTGAGACTATGGCCTAGTGGGGATGCCTAGACCATTGAGTCTTCTCAATACGTCTTCAGCAAGAGGTGGGGGACATTACAGTATCCCCTGCTAGAAATTTCTTGCCCTCAAGCAATTCCAAACCTGTTTCTCTCACTACTTATTCATTTTCCCATGTGGCATCCTCAATGGGTAGATCTTTCCACCTAATCAAGTATTCTTTGATGCTTCTCTTCCTGAGCCTCTTCTTTCGAACCTCTAGTATCTCTTCTAGAATCAAAACAAGCTTCCCTTCTTCATCCATGGGAGGTAGTACCTCAATGGGTGTGATTTGATGATCGATTTCCCTCTTTAGGAAGGACACATGGAAGACATTGTGTATCATGTTTCCCTGTGGGAGCTCCAACTCATAAGATACGACCCCTATCTTCATGTTAACTCTGTAAGGCCTAAAGAAACATGGCTGCAGTTTCTCTACTCTGCTTCTTTTTATAGAAGCTTGTCTGTATGGTTGTAGCCTTAGATAGACTAAGTCACCAACCTCAAAAGTACGCTTAACTCTTTGCTTGTATGTTTGGACCTTCTGCTGGTTCTATGCTCTCTGTAGATTATCCTTCAACTCCCTAAGAATGTCTTGGCTCTACTGTACCCAATCCTGTACCATAGGTGCCCTGTTGTCACCGAAAGAAATCTCTACAAAAGATAGTGGATCATAGTTGTACAAAGCCCTGAATGGTGACTTGCCTATGGACATGCGTTGGGTGGTGTTGTAGCAGTACTCTCCTAAATGCAACCATCTGACCCACACCTTCTGCTTCCCTACTACATAATTCTTGAGGTAGCCTTCTACCCACTTGTTGACTATCTCGGTTTGCCCATCCGTCTGAGAGTGATAGCTGGTACTAGGGGTCAAGGACATACCAACCAATATGAACAACTCCTGCCAAAAGGTACTCATGAACCTACTATCCCTGTCACTGATAATGGTCTTGGGTAGACCATGCAACCTAAAGATCTCCCTAAACAATAGTTCGGCCACTTGTGTTGCTATGAAGTCTGTGGCTATGGAGAAGAAGTGTGCAAACTTCGTCATCCTGTCTACCACCACAAAAATGTAGTCCTTCCCTTGTGTTCTTGGCAACCCGATGATGAAGTCCATGGATATGATTTCCCACTTTTGCTCTAGAATGGGTAAGGGTTGTAGTAATCTTGGTGTGTGAGTATGCTCATCCTTGTTCACCTGGCATGTAGTACACTCCTTTACATGTTTTATTACATCCTCCTTGAGGCCCTTCCATGAAAACCTCTCTCTTACCTACGTGTACATCTTGTTGATCCCCTGGTGCCCTACCATCGGTGAGTCATGACATGCCTGCAATACTTTGGCCTTGAAAGCCGATCTAGGAACCAAAAAGATTCAGCCCTTGTAGTAGATGAGTTCATTTGTAATCCTGAAGTTATCATCCTATACCTATCCATCCATTAGCTGACAAGTGAACTAATCCTTTGCATACTCCATCACCAAGTGGTCTTTCCAGTCAACTGATACACCTGTCATGGCAAATATGGATGGCCTCCTAGAAAATGCATCAACCACCACGTTGTTCTTCCCTTTGACAAATTCAATGTCAAAGTCGTGGGCATGTATTCGGCTTACCCATTTTTTCTACCTCTCAGTTAAGTCCTTCTGCTCCAAAAGGTATTTGAGACTGTTATGATCTGATATGACCACAAATCGTGCACCTACCAGATATTGCCGGAATTTGGCTAGTGCATGCATGATAGCCATCATTTCTTTGTCATAAATGTTGTAGAGTATCTCAGGACCCCTGATTTTTCGGCTCTCATAGGCAAGAGGGTGCCTATTTTGCATCAGTACATCCCCTATCCCTTCTCCTGAGGCATCACACTCCAAGTTGAAAGGTAGGCCGAAATATGGAAGAGCTAGGACGAGGCACATACTCATCATCTTCTTCATCTTGTCCATCATCATTTGAGCTTGCTCATTCCATTTGAAGGATCCTTTCTTAGTCAAATCGGTCAAGGGTGCACACAGTTGAGAAAACCCCTTGACAAATTTCTTGTAGTATGTGCATATGCCCAGAAATCCTCTTAAATCTATGAGTTTATTAGGAGTAGGCCACTCCATAATGGCTTTTATTGTTTCCTGATGTACCCGCACCCTTTTACTCCAATGATGTGCCCCAAGTAAAGCACCTCTGTCATTCCAAACTCATATTTGGACTCCTTAGCGTATAGTGATTGTTCCTCCATGATTGACAAAATCTTATCCACATGCCAGAGGTGTTCCTCCCACATCTTGTTGTAAATGAGCAAGTCATCAAAAAATACCAACAGGTGCTTCCTCAGTTGCTTGTTGAACACATGGTTCATACAAGATTGGAACATGGCTGGGGCATTGGCCAACCCAAAGGGCATCACTAAGAACTCATAATGGCTATAATGACATTTGAAGGCTATTTTTGAGATCTCCTCCTCCCTCATCTTGATTTGATGATAGTCAAAACGAAGATCAATCTTTGTGAAGTAGACAGCTCCATGCAATTTGTCTAGCAACTCATCAATCCTTGGTATCGGGTACCTATTTTTTATTGTCTTTTTATTCAAGGTCCTGAAGTCAATGCACATCCTCATAGTGTCTTCTTTATTCTTAACTAGCACTACTAACGAAGCAAAAGGGCTAGTGCTCGGCCTGATGTTCCCCATGTCCAAAAGTTCCTTGATGGCCTTTTCTATCTCATCCTTGTACTTCTTAGGATGCCTATAAGGTGTGGTGATGACTGATTTAGATCCACCCTCTAGGTCAATAATATGCTCAAACCCCCTGTCTGGTGGCACCCCTGGAAGAATCGGTCCAAACACCTTGTGGTGCTTGTCAAGGATTTCTTGGATCTCAGGGGTGTAGTGAATCTTGCCCTTCTCATCCACATGTGCTGAAATCCTACATTATACTGCATATACTATCTCATCTCTTCGGAAGATGGCCTCCATCCTCTTAGCCATGACCACCTTTGCAACATTCCCTGTCATGCCCCGGAGCACTACCTTTCGTCCACCCTCCTCTGTAAACGACATCTCCATGGTTTTGTAGTTGGTGGTGATAGGCCCCAATGTATTGAGCCACTAAACTCCAAGGATTATGTTGGTATCTGGAAGGTCTATGACGTAGAAATCTTGTACCATCTCATGCCTACCCAATGTAAGCTTCATACTAGAAATGTACTTGTCACAAGGCATAGTGCTTCCACCTACTACCTCCACCTTGAACCCTTCAAACTCTACTGTGGGTATATGCCTCATTTTCAGCAATGTTGAATCAATAAAGTTATGAGAGTCTCCCCCATCAATCAGGACTGATACCTTCTATCCCTGCAAGACTCCCCTCATCAAGAAGGTGTTATATTTAGGAACTCCGTTGATAGATGCTAAGGTGGATTTCTCCTCAGACGTACTATCCTGTCCTGGGATATCCTCCTCTATTGTCTCAATGGTTTCGGCCTCCATGTTCTGTATCTGGCCAATCTCCTCCTCTTCCTCATTGTTTGAAGTGACTTCTATGTAATGCACTTGACCACGGCCCATGCACTTGTGTGTCAGGTTCCATGGTTCTTTGCAAGTGAAGAAAAAAATTTTCCTCCTTAGTTCTTTCATGGTGTTCTCTTCCACTCTTCCATGACCCCTGTCAAAACCCCTTGGGTCACATCCTCCTTGATTAATTGGAGGCCTTTGGTCTCTTCCCCCAGCATTAAGAGGTTGTTTGGGTATAAATTTAGGCCTATCAGCTGGTCCTAGATCCCTCATCCTACAAATAGCATCATGTAGGTTGGTGGGCTTAAAATCCTTTACCCAACCCTTCAAGGGCTCCATCAGCCCTTCAATGAAGAGCATCATGAGTCTGGTTGGTGATATATCTTACACCATCACAACCAACCTCTAAAATTCTTCAATGAATGCCTCAGTCATACCTGTTTGTCTCAGTTGTGTGAGCTTCCTAAAGTGCAGCTCCAGATCTCCCTGATCAAATCTATCAATGAGCCTCTGAGTAAATTCTATGTAGGACATTGTCTGATTGTGGCCTAGTGTGGTGAGTCCATGGTACCACCAATCATGAGACTTTCCATCTAAGTACATGGTGGAAAATTTGATGGCTTCCATCTCCCTCATGGGATTAAGTTGTAAATAGGTATCCAGCTTTTGCACCCATGCTTGTGTTGTCATCTTGGTCGTACCATCAAAGTATGGGATCTCTATCTTCCCTGCTTTTCGTTCAAACTCAAAACTGCTCCTGTGGTTCATCCTAGGATTATTTCTGAACTTGAGTTGGCAATATTGATCCAGGGACATCTGCCTATGAATGATCATGTCCAGGTCGTAGTACTCCTTAGTACACTATGCCATCTGCTCCACAAAGTCGTTTACTTTCTCCTGTTGCACCTATTCATCTGTGAATGTGGGAAATTATGGTCTAGGGTTAGCCCTGCTACCCATTTGTCCATATGATGTGCCTCCCCCATGGATTTCCTTGGATCTGGGAGCTTTCTCCGGATTGTATTTAATTTCACCATGAGATCCACTAGATCCACTAGCCACCTTATATCCGTATGTCTCGGGGTCTTTCCCCTGATGAGTCATCTTCATCAATAGTTGGGTTATCATCATCTGGTTCTCATCAATTTTTCTTAGATTCCCATCTACCTTCTTTAAGGTCTCAGTGATCTCGGCCTATTCGCTTTGGTTTGTCTCCTATTTCCTGCAAGTGATGGACCAAGTTGCTCTCTGTAATATTTAGGGTCTTATGGAATTCGGATGCTAAGTAGGCCAAGCCTTGTGGCTCTCGGTCATCTCCTGAACCCTCCATTTCAGCTTCTGTTTCACTAGTTTGTTTCTTTCTTCTACCCATAAAGATCCCATTGTACCTTTGCATGCGCTAATCCCCCACATGTTTGGAGGATCAAAGCTCTGATACCACTGTAATGATCCCAAGCCAAATTTTCTCTTGGAATCACTAACTAACCACTTATTTGATTATTATTTGTTGTGTATGCAGGTTGACCATGAATATTTCGGCCTTAGGGTTTATTCAGTTATTTAACCATGGATTTACACAAACATCATTGCCATCATACGAAGATCATCAACACTACACAAGATAGGAACCATAAGAAAATAACTGAACTTTATTATAAGGAAGCAAGCACCTAATACAATAGAGAAGAATATATAAATAGATGGCTTCAAGGAAATACTAGAGTTGTATACAAAATACTCTCGGAGATACAATTCAAGCCTCCCAAAGGCTGCCAATAGAAGATGAATGCTCAACTGCAAGACTAGGGTTTTGGCCTCCCCTCAAGCAACTGGTACGGACTTGATGACTGCTAGTACGGCCTGCTGAAGACAAAGGACCCCAATGGTTCAGCCCTCCTAAAGATACAGACCTCCTGATGCTACCAAACTCTCCCCAATGATAGATCAGGGCAAGGGAAGCCTCCTTCTGAAGTATGAAGCTCAAACATTGAAGCTTCATCCTCAAACTGCAGAAACTCTAGGATGGTATGGCCCTCCTAAAACCTTGAACATGGCCAATATTACGGCCTAGATGAATGGGGCCTCTGAATCGTCTGAAACTCTCCCAGATGATAGATCGGGCACCCACAAGCATTTGACAGAAGTCTCAAGATCAGATCTAGCCTATAGCCTTCTAGATCTAAGAATTGTTGAGTCTCCAAGTCGTACCCTTCCTCCTGAAATCATCTCAACCTGCAGTAAATGATAGGGATGTGATAACTCCTCCAAGAATCCCTCAAAATGATGAGCAAGGGCTTACAAGAAAAACTCTTCCTCAAAAATTGGTGTGCCCCTGTAAGAAAACCCTAGCTGGTATGGCCCTGCTGATCCAAATGGTACGGCCCTGCTAGTCCTCCTGGATAGATGATAGCTGTAGAATGGTGTGGGTGGAGTATTTCATCCCCGAGACCAAGCTTGGAGCTAGGCGAGTGGACTCTTTCACCACTGAGCTACTCACTAGGGTTTGTAATAACAAAACCCTCAAAATTGTATGCTCAAGAGCATCAACAAGCAAAATACCAAAATCCAGAATGAATAATAGGTGCACCCTAGCCTTCCCTTTATACTTTTCTTCTATTTCTTTGTTGATTTAGATTAACCCCTAGGGTTAACTCCTAACTCAACATCCAACGCTTCTATTCCTCCATTGAGTTATTTTTAACTCTTTTTCACCTTTTCATCAAGTCAACTTAATAATATAACTTTAGTTTGGTTGACCCTTCCCCTTAGTGTGAGACTATGGCCTAGTGGGGATGCCTAGGCCACTAAGTCTTCTCAATACCTCTTCAGCAAGAGGTGGGGGACATTACAGTCTACCCCCCTTGGCTTCCCTAGGAGTGAGCCTAAACAGAAGGAGTCTAGATTGAGGCGAAAGTGGGTATAGACTAAGGTTTTTGCCTCCAAGGATACAACAAGTGGGTTGGAGACTTCTCCTAGGTGGAAACACTACCTTCCCTTGATATTGTCTTTAAATCTTGTTAAATGACATAGGAGGATTTTCTATGGATTGTAGTGGATTACCCTAGTTGTAACCCTATAAGAGGATATCCTAAGGTTTATAGTGGACTACCTTAGGTATCACCCAATATAAATTATCTACCTTCTTCAAGTGATTCCCTGATTGAACCCATATGTCCAATGAAAAGACAGTGGCCTCTGATCCTCCCGTCATCTTTCATACCCTAAAATGTACCAAAATTATTTTTCCTGGATTTACTCTTCACGTCACCTTGAGCTTCATTGCCTTGATTCCTAGCAATATTAACCTAGGGAAGCCCCCCTTGAGCTAGAGGATTGTCGGCTTGAAGTGAAAAAGATGGTTGGTGAGGTGACAACAACACCCTCTTAGTTTCACTCAAATCGCACTTAAGCTTTTGGATTTATCTCCTAAAGTGTGAGTTTGTGTGGTAACAAGTATCAACCTCTTTCAAAAATCTGCAATACACTCTAGAAAATATGTAGTGTATATCAACTGAAAAAATAGAAGAGTTCACTATTCGTAGAATAGGGTATAAGCCCTAAAAAACCCTAGAGTATTGGTATCTTTAAGAAATCTACACTACACTTCAACAAATATGCAATATATATTAGTGTCAGATTTTAGGCTTTTAAAACCTAGGCAACCCTAGAAAATATGCACATTGGTCGTGAAGGAGGGTTTAAAACCTAGGAATACCCTAAAATAATTGTTTTCCTAAAAACTTTGAATCAATGACAAAATATTTTGAAATCCTAGTTCCAGAATCAAAAAACAACAATGATGTGACCAGTGAAAAATCTCAAGTTGGTTGTTGAGAAAAAACTAAAATAAATCAGTGGGTAAACCCTCACCCTATGCAAAAGATATCCAAAAAACACATAAAATAGGGTCAATGTAATGTTCCCATTTTTGGATTCCCCTGCCTTGCAGTCATAGGAGACTTTATGAGTTTATGTCAGCTTGACCATAGGAGTAAAATGAGGATAACAGTGAGCTCGGGAATTTTGGAGGAGTTTTATGGGGCCCTGGCTAGACCATTCACCATCTTTCATCACCGAGATCATTTCCACACAGTTCTCTCTTGGTTTCATGGCATTCCAACGATTTCCATAATTTTTGGTTATTATTGAACATATTTTAATTAATTACACTGAAGGAGCTATTTGGGGCTTGTTTATTGCAGAAACACCTCAATGTAATGGCTCGTTGGAACCGGGGAGAAAATATCTATAGGATAGGATGAAGAAAAGTGAATTTCAGTGGACAGAGAAGTCATAGAGGTGAATTAATCACTTTTTGGAGTAAAAATGTACATTAAATTAATAAAGTGATTTTATGAGAAAATATTAAAGATGAATTAAAAGTCACTTGAAGGGAAAAAGGTGAAAAGGGGTGTAAAAGAGAGATAGGGGCTCATATTATCTCATTATCTTATTGATCATTTTCACTTGTATCTTTGAGCTCTAGAAGCTTGATCATTTTGAGGGTCTTGAATGAACAAACCCTATAGATTAGCAAGGAGGTGAAAGATTCCTCTATTCCTTATCCAATCTTGACCAAGGTAGTGAAATATTCCACCTTCATCATTCTATTCAATTCAGATCTACTTTAGCCATTTTTTTTGAGGAGGGGCACACTGTTGGAGGGTTTTCTACAGGAGGGGCACACTATCCAAATTGAGGTGGTTCTATTTGAGTTCTAAAATTGAGATCTGGGAGAGATCTCACTTTGCATGCACTTCCCATCCCTAGAGAGACTTTCCTTGACACTTTAGGGAATTTACAGTGGTCATACTTATTTATTAGCAGAGTTGGGAGAATTATTGGCCAAGAAGGGCGCACTCTCCATCAACGATTTCTTCCCTTTGTTCCATATGTTGCATACTAGAGAGTGTTTGATTTATATACTGGTGGGGAACCTCTTTGGAGGGTATATTTACCATTTCCTTGGTGGGTTAATACCCCTTTCTCTTGCTAGAAGAAATTATAAAAGCAAGGCGAATTATTGACACTTGGTAGCTTGGTTATCATGTGGTAGATTCTTGGAGGAGATCTATTGTGGTTACCCTTTGGAGGGTTTCTAGAGTTGGTTTATTGCATATTTTTAGTGTTTGGAGCCTTCTACATCATCCATATAATTTTGTATCAGATTTACATCAGATCTATTCACCCATGTATTGAGGTTAGCAAATTAAATAATAAAATCATATCTAAGTTATTTTGGCTTCATTGTGTATTGAATTTTTGTAGTATTGTTTCCTATGTATTTATTGTGTAATTTACATGTCATTTAATGCAAAAAAAAACACCATACATAAGAAACAAAACCAATGATGAAATCTACAACCATATGTATGCAAAGTGTTTGACAAAACACTTCAACCAACCAACTGAAAATAAACATAACAACAAGCATAAATTCATAACAACCACTAATTTTGAAGGGATTAGGTGTGTCATATGATGTGTTTGAAATAATCTTCAACGCTTAAACTTGAGTTAATTGGGACAACAAGTATTTAAGTGGTTTCAAGGGAGTTGGGAGCTTGTATGCCAAGTGTTTGACGAAACTCTCCAACCAAATAAATCATATTTTAGCACATATTCTATTGTGGAATATTACAGTGGTATGAGAGCAAAGATTCGTCCCAACCTGAGGGGTCTTCATTAAGGAGAAGAATTTTATATTGCAAATTGGACAGGGTACTTAGTATTACACATTTTCAGTGTCATAGGAGAAATGGATATGGCAAAGGAGATTCTATATTGTGATGAGAAATATCAAGCTCTTAGTATGACATTCCAGGATCAAGTAACATTCAAAGAGTTTGTATCCATCATACATCCTAAGTGGAATAAAGATGATATTGCGGGATGGGCCAAGAAGATTGCAATAGACAATGTTTCAAGAAGAGTAGTCAAGAAGGTGGATACACCACCACATGTTAGTGGATTGATAGAGGCACAAATTGAACCTATGCCCATCCAGGATGAGGATGTATGTGTTGAGTATGATAGCGTAGTAGCATTGGACACATCACTGGAGGGTCGTGACATGAGAACATGTGGTAGAAAGGAGGATAGCACTTTAGATCATGAGGCGGTACCATATTTTCCTTGTGATGAGTTTCAGGATGATTTGGGTGTGGATGTGTGCGATGAGGATGACAGGATAACATCATTGGACACGCCATTAGAGGGACGTGACATGAGAACATGTGGTATACATGAGGATAGCACTCCAGATCATGAGGAGGAGGTAACATCTTGGCCTTATGATGGGATTCAAGATGATTTGGGTGTTGATACACCTAAGGTTGATGGAGCATGAACACTGGGCAATTCATCTATGCAACGGGGACCCCCATTATAGGATGGGCATATGGGTGATGAATAGAGTGGCACAATAGAAGTTGAGCAGAGTAGCACAACATGTCTTGGGGAGTGCATTGATGAGGATTCCATATTTGACCTTAGCAACAAGAGTTATGAGGTAGCACTTCGACACGATAGAGGTGTTGATTTGTAGGGTCAACACTTGGCAGGACAGCTGAAGGTCAGAGAGAATATGATCCTAGCAGCCATGAGGCCACTTGACGATACACACGCATTGGTGGTAGGATATTGTTGGAGATCCATAGTGACACTAGATAGTTTGGGTGGAGAGTTTTCCATTGAGGACTTTCAGACACTTCGAGAGAGAGTGATGGTGATGAATATTGTTGGTTAAATCTCTCCTTCTATTATTATGTCTGAGTTTATATTGACCAAGGGTTCATGTCTGTCGGGTTTCCAACAAAGCCTCTAAAACTATCGTCCCCCCGAGTACACCAGAAGGCAACACAATGCATATAATTCATTGCGTCGTCTCACCCAAGATATCTTTAATGGGTGGTTGTAATACTCATGTGTTTACATCCTAGGATTGAGTGCGAAATATGAGAACTGTATATTGAACCATTATTATAACTTGTAAATGCAATATACTGTCAGTTACGAATAAACAGGAAATATAGCAACTCATTCATTAAACATAACCATAACAACTGAAGACAATAAAGATATGCATGCATTTGTCACATAATAAATATATTACCGTGGTTCACCCCCTCTTGGGCTATGTCCACAAAGATTTGGCTCTCAACTCTTTTATTGTAGTATTTCCACATCTACAGCGTTGTGCGCTTTACAATCCCTCATAGTTGGGTAAGATCTATATGAGGCGGACTAGATTGCACTAGGCTCCTTAGCCTGCGGTCTAACCCTCAAGATATACCTTCCTTAGTCTTCCCTAGCTCGACAGCTTATATAAAATAGATCATACAACAAAACATTCCATATTAACTCGCTACAATACTTCTTGCTATAATAACGACTAGTCTCTCTGATGAGAAAAAACCAAACCCATTATGATACCTAAGTATCTATATTTATACATTTATGGCTCTTCAGCCATTACAATATATTACCAAAACCCTAACCCTATCGTCGTTAGGTATTCCCTACATGTGTGTGTTGTTCTTCCTTCCAGTTGTCGCTTTCCTCGTGCATGCTTTCTTTCCCAAAATTGCCCTGCCTTTCCTCTTTGTCCTGCCTCCAATAGGCCCCCAACACTGACATGTGGCTCATCCCAAGCCACCTAACCTTTGTGTGCTTCCTCGATCTCCTTGGTGATCACCTAGAAATTTTCCTTGAGCTCTGCTACTTGTGTATGCGCCTGCACAATCTTTCCCTTAAGTGTGTCCACTATGTGGGCTGCAATTTCATCACTGATCAGTTCTGCGCACTCTGCCTGGGTCTGTGCTATCTGCATCTTGGATTCATCTACCTATGCCAGGACTTCTACTACCCGCTCTTACATCGGTTCCATTTGAGCATGTCGCTCTTGTTTCTATTTTTGCGTAGTGGTGAGTTCTGCCTATAGTTTTTTCATGTCCTGCGCCCCTTTGACGCGCTCTGTGATGGCCATTGTATTATGTCTCTACTTGAGGTCTTGGATCGTTCTGTTGATCCTTTCTTCTTCCTTGCCCCACCTTTGGACCTATTGATCATCCTCTAGATTTGTCCAAAGTTGTGTTGCTTTATCAAACAAGTCGGTTGTTGTGATGCCTATTGTTCTATCTCCTGCAGCTGTGCTACTGCTTCATGCTTCCTTTTCTCCTACACTGTTGGTGGAGTAGTGGGTGTGAGTTGTTCTCAGATATTCTTGATCTCCTTATGGTATTGATCAATTTCCTATGCACTCTGATCAATCTATTCTACCATTGTGATTCCATCCGCGTGGACTTTGGAATCTTCTCATAAGTTCTTGCCACTTTCTGCTCCAATCCTTTCCTACGCTCATTTTCCTATTGGGTCTCGAACTTAGCTTTCTCATAGACTATTTCCAGCACATCCCGCTTCTCTGTTTCTTGCTACAATTAGATTAAGTCTGAACATGCTCAAGAATGTACCTCGTGGTTCACACTAACCTGCAACTTGTGTAGAGCCCTTGATGGTATCTGTGGCAATACCAGTTGAATTTGGCTTAAGTTTTTGAGGGGTGTCTTCCCCACAATCTCGTCAATGCGTAGCATACTGGGTGTGATGTGGAATGTTTCATTTGACTGTAGTATTGTATGGACTGGATCTCACTCTCCTTCTTCCCATCTTTCCTATGTCTGTGGTGTTGATGGCTTTGTTCCCTTACTGTCTGTACTTCCCCAATTTGCTTGAGGAACTACCGCATGTATGCCAGCTCCTCTTGAATCCTGTCCCTATGGTGCACAGCATTGTCAAAATCCTTGGCTAGATAATCCTGGACCATTTGGGCTATCATTTCTCCATCATCGTCTGTGATCGTATACTCTAGAGGTGTTCTTTGTGCCTTCGTTTTCTTGCACGTACCTCCTGTCTGCAGGGTTGGTATCTTATTTCCCCCTGGTTCCTGTGATTTGGGATTTGGTGTGGTCCCTTGCACTGCCTCATCCTATTTTTGTTTCTCTTTGGTTGGCTACATATTCTCCTTCTTCCCCTTCTGGGTCCCTGTCTTTGCTACCCCTTCATTTGTATGTGTTATTTTTGTTTGGCCCATCCTTCATTTTTTGGGCACTTGGACTTCCTGAGGCTGCGTTTCTCCCTGCCCTACCTCTTCTTTTGCTTTCTTTTTCGGCATGTATTGGGTAAGGACTAGAATGTTCCACTCGTCCTCCAAGTCTTTGATCACCATGTCGATGTCACCCTCTGTGATACAATAGCACATATGTAGCCATTTCTTATCAGGATCCTTCCGTGCTTGTATCCACATTATATGTCGTGTGGCCTTGAAGATGGCGATGTCCCTATACCGTGTGACATCCTGTGGTGTGATCTTCCACATGTTGGAGATGGCTTCCTGTAGGTCGCATAGGTATCCTTCAAATATGGACCCATTCATCCTTTTGTGCCTAGCATTCGACGTAGCTCTCAGCAATAAGTATCTTGCTCCCTGGTTAGTTTTGGGTATGGTAACGAAAGTTACATCCCTTGGTTCTCTCCAGCCCATAAAGGTTATTAGCATGATTAACCATGAATAGTGAAACTCAGTTCCTAGATCTTGTGCATCCTTGCAGTCATCCAGGAACAAGTTCAAGAGATACGGTGCCCAGCTTAGTATGGTGCCCTCAACGCATTGAGCTACAACTATGACAACTCTAGCTGGAACTTCCTCTCTATGGCATTTTCTTAGAAGCTTACAGGATAATATTTTTGCACCCATTTGTGTTGCGACATCATTAATCCTCTTGATAATGATCCCTCGTGTTCCCTTGTCGGTACCATACTTCTTCTTCATCTCTTCTGCTAGTGCTTTCTCCCTGGATTTGTCATCAAGAAACTACGCAGGATCCATGCCCTGGGATGGAAACCCTATTATGTTCGCAATAATATCTACATCTATTGAGACAAGCTTGTCCAACCATATGTCTCTGCCATGTGTGACTGCTAACAACTGTTTGGCACATGCACTTGTGTACTGACCTCTGCCAAAATGTGGTAGGTTTAACAAACCYAAAATCTCTCTTTTCTCCAATCCTATTTCCCATTGAAGTGGTTGATCCATCGGTTCCCCAATCGGATTTAYGCCTACAGTCTCCAAGTATACTCTCTTTGCAAATTCCGGAAACTTGTCTTCATCTACTACATCATGGTTTGAGTATTTTAGCTTTTCAATCTTTCCTAGCAAGCCCAATTCCACTCGTACCCCATATGGTATGCATTGTAGAACGAGGGTTGAGATAGGTTTCTTGCGAGGTGACCTAGGTACATGTTGCTTGTCTTTCTTCGGCGGTGGCGGCTCGCTCAAGGTTCCAACGACTCCCGATTTTTCCTCGGAATACCATTTTGGCCAACCTGTGACGTCCTCTACTATTCCTTCCGGTGGGTGGTCTGAGATAGTGGTTTGAGACTCGCTTGGCTCAACTACTACTTCCAAATTCGGCGTCGTTCCATTGACTCTCAAAGCTACTTTGGTGGTCTCTGGTTGCATCTCCTTCATGGTTCTACATCCTGGTTCTGTTGCTCCTGTACCTCTATTGGTCTCCTTATATTCATGCCCTCTGGTGCTGGTTGTTGGGTTTCTTCCACTATAGGTGTGGGTTTCACTGGTATTGTGTCTGGGGATGGGATTTTGTCGACATAGATGATCTCTAGTGACTATTTTTCACCTTCTTTCGATTGTACCTATGACCTGGTTCTAGCTCTAGGTTTTCTAGTGCCTCGGCTTGCTTCTACTTGTTTTGGTGGTGCCATGGTGGTGAATTTCAAGTGTTTGCTGAGTTTGAATGGTCTTTGTGACCTCTGTGGACTTGGCTTTATGCTCCTTAACCTCTATCTCTCTCGGTTTGTTCTCCTTTTGCAAATGGGCTCTTTGTTCCCGCATCTGTGTGTTGTATGGGCTTCGCATGAATCTTGTTGAGGACGCTTCCTTAATTATGGGTTCAATGCACCTCTGACTCTTTTGTACTTTCCATTACTTTGCCTTGCTGACTCCAGTTGGTGCAATTAATGTGGTGTCCCATCGATCCTTTCCGTCATTCAATTCCGCCTAACTCCATCTTGTCGTATTTCTTTTGCAGTCCTTATGTTTCCCACTTGTTTCCATTTTTACGTGGCCATTGTCCTTCTCCTCGTCGAGTTTATGTTCCTAAGTTTGTGTGCCCTTTCTGTCTTTTAGCGCATTGCACCTCTGTTCCTAAGTTTTTTTTRTTTTTTTTACTACGTGGTGGGTGGTCGACTGTCCTTGTACAACTTCAGTCGACTCCCATTGATCATCCCTCTGAGTTCTGCGCCTAATAAGTCTTTCAATTGTACAACTCCTCCATCTGTGACAGATTTTAMTTCATACAATCCTAGCTAGTGTATTCTTAGCTTTCCTAGGTGATGAAATGATTTGTTTTCATACATTAATACTAGATCTCCTTCCTTGAAATCTTTCTTCTTGATGTGTCTATCATGCCAAGCTTTGTCCCTTGCTTTCTAAACTTGTTGGTGGAACCCTGCTAAGTTCCTATCTTCCTCCATGGTCATTAACTGATTTATTCACTCATGTATTGCACCTCGTTCTGTCATATGTGTGATTGTTGTTACGCACAAGCTTGGTACTAAAAATTCTAATGGCACCACTGCTTCTTGGCCATAGAACAATTTAAATGGCGTGTGCCCTGTCAACTTTTTGCATGTAGTCATGTAGGCCCATAATACTGTTGGTACTTTGAGGTCCCATTCATCCCTGTTAATGTTACATATCTTTGTCAACGCGTTCTCCAGGATTTTGTTAAATTCTTCCACTGTGCCATTTTTCTGTGGGTGATATGGTGTGCTCTTCTGATGATGGACTTCAAACTCTTCATTCATAACATTGATGGTGTTGTTTATGAAGTGCATGGATTGGTCGCTCATCAAAAATCTTGGGCACCCAAATCGAGTGATTACTTGTTTAAATAAAAAGTGTGATGTTGTCTCTATGTTGAAATCCTTCACTGGTGCGGATTCCTCCCATCTTGTTAGGTACTCTGTCGTGGTGATAATGTACCTAGCTCCTATTCTTTTTGTCGGTGGGTTGATTGGTCCCACAAAGTCTATTGCCCACTTTTCAAATTCCTACAATATTACTTGAGGGAATAATGGCATTTAATCCCTTCTATTGGGTTTTCCTACCCTTTAACAGACATTGCATCTCTGATAGTACTCCTTCGAGTCTTTATGAATCATCGGCCACCATAGTCCTGCGTGCAATACCTTCTGTGCGATAGCTTTTTCTGCGTAATGTCCTCCTGCTATTCCCTCATGGGATTATGTTAAGACTCTTGGTGTTTCATTCTCTAACACGTACCTTTGCAAGATGATATATGCTCCCATTTTGTATAAGTGTCGTGCGATCAATTGATAGTCTACAGCGTGGACTACCAGGTTTTTCTTCTGTGTGGTGTTATATTATTGCGGAGAAGTACCTGTTCTCAAGTACTGAATAATATCTGCAAAGTATTCATCAGTGATATGGATTGAGAATAATTGTGCATCTGGAAAGTTGTCTTCTAAATTCCTCGGTTCTTCTCCATTTGTGACTCTTGATACGTGGTCAGGCCCTACTTTCAATTTTCCTGGCTTGACTATTACTTCAAAGTCAAAGTCTTGAAATAGTAGTAACCATCGACAGATTTTCCCCCCCAACACTGGCTTGTTGACTAGGTATTTCAGGGTTGAGTGATCTGTAAACATCTTAAAGTGTTTCCTCAATAAGTAATGTCTGACTTTCTGCAGTGCATAGACCATAGCTAGGCCTTCCCTTTCTGTAGTGCTATAGTTCTGCTCCGATTTTGATAGTTTTCTACTTGCAAATGCTATCAGGTGATCAAGGTCTCCCGCTCTTGGCTATGCCAAGATAGCTCCAAGTTATATGGCTGATGCATCTACATGCACATGGAATGTCTTCTCCCACTCTGGAAATACCAATATTGGTGCGGTGACCATCTTTTCCTTCAGGGTGTCCAGACTGTGTTGACACTCATCATTCCATTGAAACTTTGTATCCTTTCTTAACAACTTTTCCATTGGTGCAATAATTTGCGCATACCCTTTGATAAATTTCCTGTAGTATCTTGTGTGTCCTGTTATCTCTGATTTCTAGGGATAAGTAGGAGATCATGTCTTGAGGCCCACAGGTCCTAGACATGGAGTACCGAGAGAAAGATTGACATGAGCATGGCCCTGGAGGGCCCATCTTTCTTCTCCTTCATCAAACTTGTCTTGTCAGCAGCAGCAACATCCATCACCTTCGGCTTGGACTTGTATCGGAGAAGACTCTTGCTCCATGAGGTAATTGGTCCAAGTATCATGGTATGTGTCACTTTTGATCATTATAACCTTTGGATATATGCATCTTGCTCCTTTTATTTCTGACAACTGCTTGGATCTTACATTAACCCACTTGACCATGGTTGGGGGGATTGACGGGTGTCCTAGCAAGCCTGTACCCATAGGTTTTGGTTTGCCACTGGGGGGATTTTTGAAGAGCCATCGACCACTCCCATCATATCATCACTTTTACATCTTATCTCCCACTCATCTGTCCTATTCCCCTAGTCTAGGCATTAGGATGATCTGTTTGTGGGGTTGCACCTTTTCTCATGGGAAGAAGGGGCTAAAGGCCCAGAAGGTAAAAGTAGTTGGTAAAATACAAAATCCATAAAAATGAAACCTAGAGATGCCTCACCCAGGGATCCCCGAGAAGGCAATAAAAATCCTCTCAGCAAGAAATAAGAGGGACTCAAAGAATAATAACAAAAACAAGACCTAGCCAAGAGGATAGGGGGTCTCATCACGAGCCAGCCTATTATGTTCATGGTTACCTAGCAGCATGACATTGCCATTATCTGGTTACCACACCAGGGCAGTGACCTTTGGTTGCATGGCCAAGGGAAAGAAGGTCTCATCACGATCTAGCCTTATCATCTCTGTGAAAGTGCTTGTGGGTAACACTATCATCTCTGGTCACCATGCCAAGGTAGTATTCTCTAGTTAGTCCTTGAAACAAAAAAGAAAAAAGCAAATAAAGAAAAGAAAAGAATAAAGGCAATAAAGGGATTGGAAAGAATTGCATCCATAACGGGTACAGCTCACCTTCTACAAAGGCACCCACAGGTAATACCATGCATCCCTGTCTCTCACTCTACCCATATGTCTGGACATCCCTTGACCACATCACCTCATTTTACATGGCTTGGATGACACCCCTTGGAGACTTTCCTTTCCTTATGGATACTAGCCCAATATGGTGTTTTGTCTTTTTCTTCGGCTTTGTATTATAGGTCTTTATAATATCTTTGAGCTATTGAATGATATATCAGGTTTTTATGCATATG
>JASDQU010437680.1:0-12166 GCA_032191745.1 Picea mariana | reverse complement strand
AAAAAAAGAAAA
The DNA here is from genome assembly GCA_032191745.1 of Picea mariana. NCBI lineage: Eukaryota > Viridiplantae > Streptophyta > Pinopsida > Pinales > Pinaceae > Picea > Picea mariana. Next base: position 12,154 of record JASDQU010437680.1, on the reverse strand, counting down.
AAAAAAAAAAAGCTCGGTGGAATTGGGAGGAACAACACTACAGGATAGGATGATGAAAAGTGACTTTGAGTGGCTAGGGAAGCCACAAGGAGAGATAAGGTACTTTTCATAGGTAAAATGGATAATTAATTAATTAAGGTGATTTAATTAATTAATTAATAATTAAATAAAGTAAAAGTCACTTTGGAGAGGCAAGGTGAGTAGGGAGGATAAAAGAGAGATAGGGGCCTCTATTCTCTCATTCATTTTGTTTATCATTTTGATATCTTGCTTCTTGCTAGCGAGCACATGAACTTGGGGGTTTTGAGGGTTTTGACTTAACAAACCCTAGAGATCAACTCGGTGGTAAAATATCCCACCCAACCTGGTTCAAGATTGGTCACGAAGGTGAAATATTCCTCCCTCACCATTCTACATCAGCTCTACTCAACTTCAAGGGATTTTCTACATCAGCCACAGGTTCAGTGAGATCTAGGGCGTAGCTTCAGGAGGGTTTCCAGTATGAGGGCACACCATATTGAGGAGAGTGGTTCGATCTAGCCAAAGGATAGGGATTCAGGGAAAATAGACTTTTGGGTATTTCTTGTTAGGCCTAGGATGCCTTTTCTAGCCTTTCCCAGAGGAGGATCCTCTATCAGATTATTTGTTGGAGCTCAGCACAGGGTCAAAGAGAGGAGGGTGCACCATAGATTGAGGATCCTGTCATTTGGAGGGTCAGTTCTTCATTGTTCACTCTGAGACTTTGCCAGGGGGTTTCCCTTGGCCTGATCTGCAGTTTGGCACCTTTCTCAAGGGATTTGGAAACCTATTACTTGGAGGTCGAATTATAGGGTCTACATTCATCTAGGAGGGTGCAAGCCAACTTGGGGTTTTCTCAGTTGGATGGTCATAACTTCACAGTTTAACTTGAGACTTCACTAGTGGGTTAGTCATGACCCTGTTATCGCATAGTTTGTAGCTAGGAGAAAAGGCTATAGGATAGAAGGCTAAACTGGCGTAACAGGAACCTATCCCACCCAATGTCACCATAATTGGATGGTTCTTTCTCTTTAGGGGGTTGAGGCCCAAGGGAGACGTCCCCGGTGACCTGGGGCTTTGAAGAGGCTAGAGGAAAATCAAACAATGACAAGTTTCCCCCCTCACAGATCACCACCAAAATAGATAGTCCGAATTATAGCCAACAAAGATAACCAAGTAGAATCCTTGCCCAAGAACAAAGCAACAATAAACTGATATATGAAAGCTTTGGTTAGTACTTCATATATCAACGACTATATGATATTCAATTTAAGCAATTTGAAAGTAAATGTTGACAAAGTCAATGTTTACAAAATAGTAATAAAATAATGTCACTTCATCAATAAATACTAAAACGATGTCGCATTCAATGTAATCAATCAACACTCAATTTAATAAATGATTTAAACCACCATTCAATTTCCCATGAAGTAAAACGTTGCTGCTTTAAAGATGAAATATCCAATGATGACATCAACAACTTAGGGTTAGTAGGTTAGGGTTTGAAATTTAAATAATTAAGAGAGTTGTTTGATCAACTTCACTTCAACTTTAGAGGACTTTCATATCAATGTCTTAGGGTTTAATGGAGTCATAAGTGAAGGACGCAAAGGTTGAAAGAGGCAAGATTTAAAGGACTAGAGGGAAAAATTTTGAGGTGCTGCTAAAGCAGGGCCTCAAAATCAGAACCCTAGGGGAGAGAGTCTCACTCTGGTGTTGCTAAAGCAAGGCCTCGTGCTCTCTCCTCCTTCCCAGCAAATGGCTAGCTCAAAAATAACAAAATATAACCAAAAAAAGAGGGTTTGATGAGGGAGGTGTTGCTACAGCAAGTCCCTTCAGCAAACCCTAAAAAGAGTACTGCCCTAGTGTAGTAGACCTAAGCTAGGGATGTCTCACTCTTCTTGGCTTCAAAATAGTATGGCTAGCATAGGGGAAGAGGAAATAGGAGTGTAGCTAAGGCTAGGCTCTTTCTTTCCTCAACAATGGCTTAATGTTTCTCTATCAAGGGACATGAGACAATGGCCTACTTGTGTGCTTGTCCCCTAGGGTTTTGATTCAGCAATATTTATAAACAAATGCAAGAAATTAAACTACAGCCATTCATTTGAGAAGTTTTACAGAAAAATACTTACAAATCACCAAGAAGTAACCATGCAAACCCTAGTTGTAACACGTTCCTTCAAGAGAAACACCATAAATGCCAAAAATCTCTTCCTTCAACAAGTGCGCATCACTTAATTCAGCCAGAAACCCAAGATAGGGCACAAATTTCAGTCCTCCTTATGGAGTGAATGAGTTATGATGATAAAAATGAGAGTGAAAACCCTCAATATATAGTGTATCAATGACCTAATTTACTTTTTAGGTCATAAAAATGCCGACAAGGCCATAATACCAAAATAATATTGTTTTTACATTAAATGCTAGACTAAATCCTAATCAAGCAAAAAGGTAAGACATGACCCCTTCCTAGGGTGACGTTAGCCCCTATTAGGGAAAATGTAGCCTCCTGAAGCAAGACGTTAGCCCTCAATGGCCTCCTCCAAGATGCCACATGTGGCAACTTCCCTGTCCATCTGCCAATATGCTCATGATGATGTCATAAGCCTTTTGGTGATGTCCTAGGCTATCTAGAGCCAACGTCCCACTGAGAATGGGTCAATCCCCCTAGGTCAAGCTGTGTCGGGGTGCCTCTGGTGGAACGTCCTCTTCTTTTTTGGTGAAAATCCTCTGATCAACCTCTGTCCTATCTCTTCCCCCTAATGGGGTCTCAACATCCATTTGGTGGGCTCTTCAGCCCCATGGAGGTCCGAACTGATCATCTCCCTATGTGTACCGGTGAAAATGGTACATGTCCGTCAAGTATGGTCTTGCACATTAAAGGCTATGCCCTCCATGGACTTATTAGTCATAGGGATCATAGAAATGTCAATCACATCTCATCATCAATATTATTAAACATATGCATAAAACCCCTAATACATCTACCTATGGGTGCCTTTGTAGAAGGCGAGTTGTACCTGTCATGGATGCAATCTTTCCAAGTCCATTTTTGCCTTTATTCTTTTTATTCTTTTATTCTTTTTTTATTTTTTTGTTCAAGACCTAATCAGGGGACACTTCCCTGGTGTGGTGACCAGTGGTGGCAGCGTTACCCACAAGTACTTTCACAGAAATGAAAGGTTGGCTCGTGATGAGACCCCCTTTCCCTTTTCCATGCAACCAAGAGTCATTGCCCTGGTGTGGTAACCAGTTGGTGGCAATGTCATACTGCTAGGTACCCATGGACCTAATAGGCTGGCTCATGATTAGACCCCCTATCCTCTAAGTAGGTCTTGTTTTATTATCTTTCGTGTCCCTCTTGTTTCTTGTTGAGAATCCTTTTATTCCTTTTTGGGGGATCCCTGGGCRAAGCATCTCGAGGTTTTATTCTTAGGATTTTATCTTTTACCATCTTATTTTTACCTTCTAGGMCTTGGGCCTTTAGCCCCTTCTTCCCATGAGATAAGGTGCAATCCTGAAAATAGGTCAACCCAATGCCCGGACCTGGGGAGTGGGACAAGTGAGCGGGAAATAAGATGAAATAGTAGTGTTATGAAGGGAGCAGACGATGAATTTTCAAAAGTCYCCCCRGTGGAAAACCAAAACCTATAGACACAGGCTTGCTAGGGCACCCTGTCAATCCCCCCAAACATGGTCAAGTGGGAAAATGTAAGATCCAAGCAGTTGTTAGAGATAAAAGGAATCATATGCATATATTTAAAGGTTTTAATGATCAAAGGTGACACATACCATGATACCTGGACCAATTACCTCATGGAGAAAGAACCTCTTTTGATACAGGACCAAGCCAATGGTGATGGATGTTGATACTGCTGAAAAGACAAAGACAATGGAAGAATAAAAGGTGGGCCCTCTAGGGACATGCTCAGGTCAATCCTGCTCTCGGTACTCCATGTCTAGGACCTGTGGGCCTCGAGACATGATCTCCTAGTTATCCCTAAAAAGTGGGGATAACAGACCTGATCTACACTTCCAACCATTTTTTAGAGTATTTGGAGGCCTCTAGCAGCAGGGCCTAATTGTTGGGTGCATTCAGTCTTCCAATCGGGTGCAACTTATTCAGTTGGAGGTTTGGCACTTCATAGGGCAGAGATCTCATCTTGTTCTTCATCTATTTTCATCCATATGACCTTTGGAGACTTGTATCTTCTATTCTTGATCTTGTTTGAGGATCATCTTCACTTTGTTATTAGCTCTTAGTTATATTGTACCAGATCCAAAAATCCATTGTATCGGGGTCTTCTTCTATGGGTGCCTTTGTAGAAGGCGAGTTGTACCTGTCATGGATGCATTCTTTCCAAGCCCATTTTTACCTTTATTCTTTTTATTCTTTTATTCTTTTTTGTTTTTTTTGTTCAAGACCTAATCAGGGGACACTTCCCTGGTGTGGTGACCAGTGGTGGCAGCGTTACCCACAAGTACTTTCACAGAAATGAAAGGATGACTCGTGATGAGACCCCCTTTCCCTTGGCCATGCAACCAAGAGTCACTGCCCTGGTGTGGTAACCAGTTGGTGGCAATGTCAAACTGCTAGGTACCCATGGACCTAATAGGTTGGCTCGTGATGAGACCCCCTATCCTCTAAGTAGGTATTGTTTTATTATCTTTCGGGTCCCTCTTGTTTCTTGTTGAGAATCCTTTTATTCCTTTTTTGGGGATCCCTGGGTGAAGCATCTCGAGGTTTTATTCTTAGGCTTTTATCTTTTACCAGCTTATTTTTACCTTCTGGGCCTTGGGCCTTTAGCCTCTTCTTCCCACAAGATAAGGTGCAATCCTGAAAATAGGTCAACCCAATGCCCAGACCAGGGGAGTGGGACAAGTGAGCAGGAAATAAGATGAAATAGTAGTGTTATGAAGGGAGCGGACGATGGCTTTTCAAAAGTACCCCCAGTGGAAAACCAAAACCTATAGACACAGGCTTGCTAGGGCACCCTGTCAATCCCCCCAAACATGGTCAAGTGGAAAAATGTAATATCCAAGCAGTTGTCAGAGATAAAAGGAATCATATGCATATATTTAAAGTTTTTAATGATCAAAGGTGACACATACCATGATACCTGGACCAATTACCTCATGGAGAAAGAACCTCTTTTGATACAGGACCAAGCCGATGGTGATGGATGTTGCTACTGTTGACAAGACAGAAACAATGGAAGAAGAAAAGGTGGTCCCTCCAAGGCCATGCTCAGGTCAATCCTGCTCTCGGTACTCCATGTCTAGGACCTGTGGGCCTCGAGACATGATCTCCTAGTTATCCCTAAAAAATGGGGATAACATCCGGCTCCAACTTAGGGACATGTGCTCACCATAGAGCGCATGAGAACCTCAACATCTCTGGCATAACCTGTAGACCTGCTCAATCTCAATAGAAGTATCATTAACAAAATTGGGGTGGTAATGCCACCCCATCATACATATAGATGTATATATACTAAAGTAAAACAATCAATATGCGAATGTAAAGAAAAGTACCTACCTTTACTTACCTGTTGGATGGATGTTCGATGTAGTCAAATGACCAGTGTAGCCAATCCAACAATGTCCCACGATAACTGCCTTTGTGCTTCATCATAAACCAAAATAGTGATAAATCAAGCACAAAATTGTCATGAGTTAGAATATATATCATTTCATGGAAAATCTCAAAGTCTAACTCATGGAGGTGGGTGGGAGAGATAAAATCCTGCCAAGTCTATCTCTGAGGAAAGTACTCAATCCACTTCAGGAAGGGGTTAATAAAAGTCCAAGGTTCATAACATTGACTCAAAATTTCGGCACACTGGCTACCTAAGACATTCTCATACTATGAAGTCTGGGAAGGGATTGACAAGGATGTATTAGACGACTGGCAAATTCTCAAGGGATAGTTGAAAAACTGAGAAGATACACTTAAGCTTGTAACATTTAACCAACCCTTGGACTCTAGGGTTTTCCCCAAAGGAAACTCAAAATAAAAAAAAAAACTTCCCAACTATAACTCTAGCAACACAACAAATTATAGTAATCGGAAGTGGTTGGGGATAATCGTCACAGGGATCCTCCTTTAAGCAAAGGAGGTCCTTACTTGTATTAATACATGAGAACAGTGGTGGCTAGTAATCATCTTCATGGAGAGAATCCAAGTGCTCAGAAGGGTACTCAAAAATCTCAAGGTAAGACTGAAAATCATCAGGAAAACAAGGTACTAGGTCATCCTTGTTTTTTTTAAAAGTACGGGTAAAAATCTCATCTCCTTGTTGCCACTGGTCAAAAGTAATATACTGTGATAATTGCAAGGGAAACACTTGGAAATGACTCTCAGTGTCATAGATGGGATCTAGTTCATAACCAACTATATCCCACCTACGTCTCCCAACATGTATGAATTCATCAATGTTATCAACAATGTCACTATCTGTGTCATAACATGCAGGGTTTCAAACATATGAAAATTCATTCTCCTCCTCCTCATTTCCTTCATCATAAAGTAAAGCATCATCAAAAACTAGGGGAGGAGGGCAACTTATTTTTTCTTCTCGTGCAGGGGTTTCCAGGACTTTGGTGTTTTCATCATGTGTTATTGTTTCATCCTCATGGATTGCTTGTTTTTCTTCGATTGTACAGCAAGGAATATCCATTTCATTCAAGGATTTCATATCTCCTTCATTTTCTGAATCAAGGAACAAGGTTTTGTCAGTATCTTCATCATCTTTCTTAGGTTCTTGCTCCTTAATCACGTCCTCATTATGTTGTTCAAAAACTTGTTCCCTTCTCTCTTGTGGATCTTCAACAAAGGTTTCAAGGGAAACTAGTTTTATCAAGCTGAGAGTGTCCATGGTATGGTCATTGGTTCTGGACGAGAGATTATTTTCGATTTTAATGGCCATGTTGTGAGCTTCTACAACTGTTTTTGGATTCTTTTTATTTAGGAGGAAGCTCAAATGCCTCTGAAGTCCATTATCATAGAGATAAACGAGGTACTTGTCTTTAAGACAATGGATTTCAGGAATCTGGTAAAGCAACCTCTAGAACCTAACCCCAAAAACTCTGAGGATCTCATCCTTTGTTTGTTTTATGCATTCAAGACCTTTCATCAATGATTGTATACCTTCCAATTTCATAACCCACCTTGCAAGGAAGATTTCTTCAAAATGGTCCATAGATTTGATGCTAGCAGCTGGAAGATTATCATACCATCTTCTAGATTCTCCATGTAGAGAGACAGAGAAGAGTTTCATCACCAAATCTTTAGCCTCATCACTGACAGGGAGGTATTGAAAGAAAGCCCAGAATTTGCTCATGTGATAATCGAGACTTTCTCCATCGATGCCAGCGAATCTAGGGAGCCAAATTTTATAAAAGGGGGGCATTCTTCTGGGATATCCCAAGATTTTACCCATGTCCAAAGGTTTGTAGTTCCCTGGATCCCATTGTGAAGTCATAGTTAACTTTGTCATCAGTGGAGTCGCCAGATAGTTTTCTTGAAACTATCAAAAGATAAGGGAAAACACCCAAAGTGGAGCCACCAGGTAAGCTTGTAAGATAGAAATCATAGGGGCAAATCTTACTGAAAAAGTGTCGTCTGAGGAAGGTTTGACTCAATGTTCCCCACCAACGGTGCCAAAATGTTATTGCACAGTTTGTAGCTAGGAGAAAAGGCTATATGATAGAAGGCCAAACTGGCATAACAGGAACCTATCCCATCCAATATCACCACAATGGGATGGTTCTTTCTCTTTAGGGGGTGAGGCCCAGGGGAGATGTCCCTGGTGACCTAGGGCTTAAAATAGGCTAGAGGATAATCAAACAATGACAAGTTTCCCCCCTCACATATCACCACCAAAACAGATAGTCCAGCTTATAGCCAACAAAGATAACCAAGTAGAATCCCTGCCCGAGAACAAAGCAAAATTAAACTAATATATGCAAGCTTTGGTTAGTACTTCATATATATCAACGACTATCTAATATTCAATTTAAGCAATTTGAAAGCAAAAGTTGACGAAGTCAATGTTTACAAAATAGCAATAAAATAATGTCACTTCACCAATAAATACTAGAACGATGTGGCATTCAATGTAACCAATCAACACTCAATTTAATAAATGCTTTAAACCACCATTCAATTGTCCATGAAGTAAAATGTTGCTTCTTTAAAGATGAAATATCCAATGATGACGTCAACAACTTAGGGTTAGTAGGTTAGGGTTTGAAATTTAAATAATTAAGAGAGTTGTTTGATCAACTTCACTTCAACTTTAGAGGACTTTCAGATATGTGCCTTAGGGTTTAATGGAGTCATAAGTGAAGGATGCAAAGGTTGAAGGAGGCAAGATTTAAAGGACTAGAGGGAAAAATTTTGAGGTGTTGCTAAAGCAGGGCCTCAAAATTGGAACCCTAGGGGAGAGAGGCTCACTCCAGTGTTGCTAAAGCAAGGCCTCATCCTCTCTCCTCCTTCCTGGCAAATGGCTAGATAAAAAATAACAAAATATAATCAAAACAAGAGGGTTTGATGAGGGAGGTGTTGCTACAGCAAGGCCTTTCAGCAAACCCTAGAAAGAGTATGTCCCTAGTGTAGTAGACCTAGGCCATGGACGTCTCACTCTTCTTGGCTTCAAAATAGTACGGCTAGCACAGGGGAAGAGGAAATAGGAGTGTAGCTAAGGCTAGGCTCTTTCTTTCCTCAACAATGGCTTAAGGTTTCTCTATCAGGGGACATGAGACAATGACCTACTTGTTTGCTTGTCCCCTAGGGTTTTGATTCAGCAATATTTATAAACAAATGGAAGAAATTAAACTACAACCATTCATTTGAGAAGTTTTGAAGAAAAATACTTACAAATCACCAAGAAATAACTATGCAAACCCTAGTTGTAACACCTTCCTTCTAGAGAAACACCATAAATGCCAAAAATATCTTCCTTCAACAAGTGCGCAACACTTAATTAAGCCAAAAACCCAATATGGGGTGCAAATTTCAGTCCTCCTTATGGAGTGAATGAGTTATGATGATAAAAATGAGAGTGAAAACCCTCAATATATAGTGTATCAATGACCTAATTTACTTTTTAGGTCATAAAAAGGCCGACAAGGCCATAATACCAAAATAATATTGTTTTTACATTAAATGCTAGACTAAACCCTAATCAAGSAAAAAGGTAAGATGTCACCCCTTCCTAGGGTGACGTTAGCCCCTATTAGGGAAAATGTAGCCTCCTAAAGAAAGACGTTAGCCCTCATTGGGCTCCTCCAAGATGCCACATGTGCCAACTRTCTTGTCCATATGCCAATATGCTCATGATGACATCATAAGCCTCTTGGTGACGTCCTAGGCCATTTAGAGTCAATGTCACACTGAGAATGGGTCAATCCCCCTAGGTCAAGCTGTGTCAGGGTGCCTCTAGTGGAACGTCATCTTCTTTTCCGGTGAAAAGCCTCTGATCAACCTCTGTCCTATCTCTTCCCCCTGATGGGGTCTCAACATCCATTTGGTGGGCTCTTCAGTGCCATGGAGGTCCAAACTAATCATCTCCCCATGTGTACCGATCGAAATGGTACATGTCTATCGGGTATGGTCCTGCACATCAAAGGATACACCCTCCATGGACTTATTAGTCACAGGGAGCATAGCAATGTCAATAACATCTCATCATTAATATTATTAAACATATGCATAAAATCCATAATACATCAGTTAACAGCTCAAAGACGTTACACAAGCCTACAATACAAGTCTGGAGGAAAAGACAAAACATCCTATTGGGCTAATGTCCATTGGAAAAGGAAAGTTCCCAGAAAGGACCTCATCCAAACCATGTGAGTGGGTGATGTGGTCAGGGGAAGTGCAAGCATGTGGGTGCAGTGAGAGCCAAGGATGCAAGGTGTTACTTGTGGGTGTCTTTGTAGAAGGTGAGTTGTACCTATCATGGATGCATTCTTTCGAAGCCCATTCTTGCCTTTATTCTTTTTATTCTTTTATTCTTTTTTTATTTTTTTGTTCAAGAGCTAATCAGGGGACACTGCCCTGGTGTGGTGACCAGTGGTGGTAGCATTACCCACAAGCACTTTCACAGAAATGAAAGGTTGGCTCTTGATGAGACCCCCTTTCCCTTGGCTATGCAACCAAGAGTCACTGCCCTGGCATGGTAACGAACTGGTGGCAATTTCATACTGCTAGGTACCCATGGACCTAATTGGATGGCTCATGATGAGACCTGCTATCCTCTGAGTAGGTCTTGTTTTATTATCTTTTGATTCCCTCTTGTTTCTTGTTGAGAATCCTTTTATTGATTTCTCAGGGATCCCTAGGCGAAGCATCTCGAGGTTTTATTCTTAGGCTTTTATATTTTACCAGCTTACTTTTACCTTCTAGGCCTTTAGCCCCTTCTTCCCACGAGATAAGTTGCAATCCTGAAAAATAGGTCAACCCAATGCCCGGACCAGGGGAGTAGGACAAGTGAGCGAGAAATAAGATGAAATAGTGGTGTTATGAAGGAAGTAGACGATGGATTTTCAGAAGTCCCCCTAGTGGCAAACCAAAACCTACAGACAGAGGCTTGCTAGGGAACCCTATCAATCCTCCCAAACATGGTCAAGTGGGAAAATGTAAGATCCAAGCAGTTGTTAGAGATAAAAGGAATCAAATGCATATATTTAAAGGTTTTAATGATCAAAGGTGACACATACCATGATACCTAGACCAATTACCTCATGGAGCAAGAACCTCTTCTGATACAAGACCAAGCCGATGGTGATGGATGCTACTGTTGCTGACAAGACAAAGACAATGGAAGAAGAAAAGGTGGGCCCTCCAGGGCCATGCTCAGGTCAATCCTTCTCTCGGTACTCCATGTCTAGGACCTGTGGGATTCAAGACATGATCTCCTAGTTATCCCTAAAAAGTGGGGATAACAGACCTAATCTACACTTCCATCCATTTTTCAGAGTATTTGGAGGCCTCTAGCAGTAGGGCCTAATTGTTGGGTGCATTCAGTCTTCCAATAGGGTGCAACTTATTCAGTTGGAGGTTTGGCACTTCATAGGGCAGAGATCTCATCTTGTTCTTCATCTATTTGCATCCATATGACCTTTGGAGACTTGTATCTTCCATTCTTGATCTTGCTTGAGGATCATCTTCACTTTGTTATTAGCTCTTAGTTATATTGTACTAGATCCATAGATCCATTGTATCAGGGTCTTCTTCTATTATGAAGAATATCATATCTGAGGTATTTTTGGGTTGTCTCTGGTATTGTTGATCTTGCATGTTGTTGAGGTAGGTTCCATTGCTACATCTATTTGATTATTTCTGCAAACACACATAACAACCATCAGTATAAACCCTAGTGCAATCTAAAGACCAAATCATCAAAGTGTTTGACGAAATGTCACAACCAGAAAACAGTTAAAAACACATGAAAAACGCAAAGTTCTTGGCACCTTGGCTTGGGAAAATTACAAAAGCATACTAGCTACCTTGTTACTTGTACCCTTTTTGTACTTGATTACCAAGTGAAACTGTTGTATAAAACTCATCCACCTATAGTGTCGAGATTGTTGCAATTTGGTATGTGATTGAAGATATTGTAAGGGTTGGTGGTCTGTATGTATAATGGTTTCCTTCCCTAACAAGTAGTGCTTCCATTTATTTACACTCTAGACTAATGCATACAACTCTTTATCATATGTAGGATAGTTAACAACAACTTGGTTAAAAGTTTCAGAGTGGTAACAAATAAGCTTACGATATTGCATTAATACTGCACCCATGGCATATATGTTGGCATCTGTCTCGATCTCAAAAGGTTGTTGAATATTCGACAGTACTAATACTAGTGCGGTATTGATATTTCCCTTCAAAGTGTCGAAAGATTTTTGTTGCTTTCCTTCCCACTGAAAAGTGTTCTTCACACTGGTTAAGGCATGCAGAGGAGTTGCTATGAAGGAGAAGTTGGGAATGAATCTCCTCCAATATTGGACTGCACCTAAGAAGATTCGAACTTAGGTTACACATTTTGGCTCAGGCCAATTTACAATTACATCAACTTTGGAAGGGTCAATTTTCAATTGTCATCTTTGTTGGAAATGATTAACA
>JASDQU010437679.1:69961-111808 GCA_032191745.1 Picea mariana | reverse complement strand
TGCTTAAAAATAGACCATACACTTCTGGAATATCCACAACAATTATATCAATAACTTGATGAACTTTGGGGTTAGACGATAATCTAATAAGCACATTCTTTAGTTCACCTATAACTTTGACATTTGTCCGATCAAGTTGTATGATTTTTAAAGTCAAGGGTTCAACTTCAGCGTTAATCTTCTGGCATATAGACCAAGGCATCACATTGGATGATTCCCTTGAGTCTACCATACAATTGTTCACATTTCTATTAAAGATCTCGAAAGTTAATAGGAAAGGAGGTACATTTTTGCGAGTACTAAGAGTAGTAGCTTGTGGCTTTTTACTTGCAGTTTCTAAAGCTACTTTATCTACATTATTTACATTATTTACAGGAAGGATTCCTTTATCTTGAGGATCAGGATTGTTTTTAGTGGAAGTCTTCTGGGGAGCTTTGTTCTGCACAACCTTGTTACCATTAGAATTACCATTTTTTCCATTCTCTGGAATATTTTGTAACATTTTTCGTAGCAGAAATGGAAAATTCAATAACTCATAAATAGAAATGTTAGCCCTTAACTTTTTAAGATCTTCAACAACATCATAATCTAAGTTGGGGTTCACATTACTTTGTTTAGTCTCAGCTGATTTAGATTGCTTTGGAGGTGAAGTTGTAGTATTTTTGGTAGAAGGTTTGTTTGCTGTCTTACTCCTGGTATTATAAGGATGAACTGTTTCGAAGTTATCTTGAAAGATGATATCCGAGAAGTGTCCAAAAATGTTTGGAGAAGAGTCTTCTTCTTGGACTGTCTCTTGTTCAACAACCTCCTCAAGAATCTCAGGAGGCATCAAGTTATCTTGGGCTTCTAGAATTGTTTGAAGGGCACATTGTAGACTTTCTAGATTTAGGCCTTCTGTGGTTGGATTAGGTCAGTTGGTAGGAAAAGGATTTCGAAACGGGGGTTTATAAGGACCTTTGCTCGAGGAAGATTCTTCGGTCGACCTTTTTAAGTCTATAACTTGATTTGATAGTTTTTGAACAACTTTAGTTAAGTTTTCCAAATCAGAGTTTTCAGGTTGTTTTTTAGTTTGAGTGGGTCTGGGGAGAATCTCGATCTTCTTTTTGGAAGAAGAGTTAGTCTCAGTTTCGTTGCTAGTAGAGTCTTTAAGACTAAGTATGTATTTTTCAATCTGGCTGGCCTCTTCAAAGGCTTCTAACAACGTAGCTTTCTTAGATCGTTTAACCCAAATATATATACTTTGATGCAAAGCTTTAGTGTAGTATGCTATTATAAGACTCTCAGTAGGCATATAATCTGTTGGGATTCTGTTTTTAAGTGTTAAGAATCTTTGATTAAAGTCTTTAAATTTTTCTTTTGGGTTCATTCTTAAGCTAGAAAGATCCATGACTAGGACTTCCAGAGGTTTACCGTCTCTGAATTTTTCCAAAAAGCATGACTCAAACTTTTCCCAAGACATGATGGTATGGGATTGTTGGGCAAAGTACCATGTTGATGCATTACCCTCAAAAGTATAAGGGAACAACCTACAGACAACATCTTCATGTTCGACATTGTCGAGTCTTATGGCTAACATAAACTTTTTAATGTGATCTTCAACGATCTGTTTTGAGTCAGGATCAAACTTGGGAAGCCATTTCTCAGGATGTTTAGGTAGAGGGTGCTGAGCTCCGGGTACAACTACGACATCCTGATCAAGCTAGGGTCTAGTAGGGTTGTTCTAATTTTCCATTGGTGTAGTGGGTGTGGAAGGCTGAGAAGGGGAATTGCCTTCATCAGAGGAATCACCTCCAAAAGAGGAAGAAGATGATGGAGGTGGTGAAGGGGGTATCCCAGATCCTCCTACAGCAGGATTTAAGATTGGATCTGAAGGATTCACAGTGAGGTTAGTGTCACCTAATTGTTCTTTGATATCGGAGAAATCCAAAGGTTGGCCCCACGGACGGTTTGGTTGCCTCAAACGGGCTAAGGCACTATATGTTTTAATAAGAGATTGACGAACAATCTCTTGTATGTCACCACCTGAGGATTAGGGGTTGCTGGCTCAACTGTGATCTGTGGATCATTGGTTGAAGTAGTTGTTGTTTGAGGGGGAATATTATAGTTTGAATGGCTTCTAGTCACTATAGGTGAGCGATTAGGTGGTGGAGGAGTCTTGCGACTGCCTCGTGCCATTAATTAAGTTTAGGACCTCCTTCTAGCGCCATTTGTTGATGGGCGAAATTGACTGTCCGTCAACTGGGAGAGTGGAACCGGTCCGGGGTTGTCTAATAACCCAAGTTGTTTGGGATGAACCACCCTGACGGGTTTAGCGGCTCCGTTAGCCGATCTAAGGTCCTAAGAAACAAAAATAAAACTAATCTACAATAACTAATCTAACTAACAATAAAAACTAAACTAATCTAACTAAAACTAACAATTAAAACAAACTAAACTAATCTAACTAAAAAGAAATAAAATAAACTAATAAACTAAACTAACTATTATATACAATCTACTAACTACTACTATTCTAACTAATTAACTATCTAACTACTAATGGAAATAAAACTTATTCACAAAATGTATAATATCTACAATTTACAGATTTGAATAAAACCTGAAAAACTCATTTATATTCTGCCCTAAGACAGAGAAAGATGTTTTTTGTTGATTTTATAATTTTATGAAAAGAAATAAAACATAAAAAAACTAACTAAACTAAACAACTAATATACTAATTCTAACTACACATCTATCTAAATAAACTACTTTAAACTATACTAAACAAATAAATAACAAACTGACCTAGAGAAACGCTCCAGATTTGTCCCGTGTATGATGATTGTCTCAGCTGATCAGAGGGAGGAAACTTGCATCGAATTATCCAGGAGCTTCTCGTAAACAGAAAGCTGTTGTGCTCTTCAATATAATTACAGGACAAACAAGACATAAAAATTTACAACAATCATAAGATTTATAAATCTTCACAGTTAGATAAACGTGTATGCAAAGATCTATACGAAATAATTCAATTGATGAAGAAGAGAAATATGTCATTCATTAACTGAACAAAGTAATTGCTGTATTTTTAAAGTAATGAAAGAAATCAGACATGGATCACATTAATTAAATCACATCATTCAGTAATAGACTATGATAGCTAAAGTAGTCTATAATCGATTACAAATGACATGCATAAACTTGAAACAAAAGATTGATATTATGAAAGCGAACGTTGTAGCAGAACATCAACTTCTGTCTCAGTTTGTATTAAAAATCCATAGCCTGGTTCTCCCACAAGTGAGAATGTTCTTTATTACAAAAAATAATAAGTATTTAAAGGTTTTCCATAGGGTAAAACCTCCCTGTGGAAGTTATCAAAACTGTTTACATAAAATCTGGGAAGATATCCCAAGTTTAACTAAACTAGGAACCTACAATAAAACTAAACACACAAATATCCCCTAGACTGTCTAGCATATCCCATGTAATTCGAATTTACCTGAAAAGGGTAAAAAATGGACAAGTTAGAAGGGTCCTTTATTAATAAAATGATAAAGATCTAATTCTATAGACTAGCTACAGAATCTTGCGATTCTGTAGCTGGTCTAAATAAGACACAGAATCAACATTAAAATTGATTGAGAATCTTTTAAAGAATTAAATTCAATTAACATTCAATAGCTATTTGAAAATGAATCAATCAATTTGAAATTGTTACACCATTCAAAATCAAACAGGATCAATATCAATCAAATGGTTACAGAGATATGCATACTCTGTTTCTTTTGTTACCACAAAATCAAACGAACAGAATCATAATCAACAGTTGTGAAATTGTTTGATATCAATTTGAAACCGATATAATCAAAACAAATTGTAGGCAATTGTTATGCTACCTTATCAACAGGAGATACGATCGCATCCAAACAAGATCATATTCAAATCGTTATAAATGTATTGTCATAGCAAACGTTTCATGCCATGAGTGGATTAACTCAAACTGGTGTGAAAATCAACCCAAATAAAATCATAACAAGATCAATTAATTGGTAACATAATTCGTAAGAATCATCCGATCGTTTATTATTGCAAATTGGGCAAACAAGATTGATTGACTTTGATCAAAATCGTTCCTTTCAAACGAATTATATCCGGATTTGATAGAGATAACCTAGGTCGACCAATTCATTTTGCAAATTTAAAATCAAACAGAGCAACATTTATGATACAAATCCAACTCATGAGAATGATCATACTAACTGAAGATACACAACAATCTAATCAACCGAATCGAACAACTAGAGTTTTAACATAGTTATAATGAATCAAAACCGTTCCACAATTCGGGCGCACTTGCACAGGCTTAAATGAGAGCATTGTTTTCATATGAAACATAGTCATTCTTTCCAAATTGAAACCGAACAAAGTTGTATTCTTGTTTTTAGAAGATTATATGACACATCATATTAAAAGATCGTAACAACCAAACTCATTGAAATCATTTTCCAATCACAGCATACGAACCATAACGAAATCAAATCCAATCATGATCGTATTCTAAGTTGAGCATAAAAAAACTTTCCTGTTCAGAGTAGATACAAAACAAATTCAATTGAAAACAAAATGTCAATTTTGTTAACTCAATCAGACAAATGAACAAATCAAATCCAATAAAAATCTATAAGTGGCTAAACTGGGAATGAGCGAATCATGTATCCAAAACGAAATTTCATTTATTTTTAGCAAAGCAAAATGTATACAGGATGAACACATTATAACAGAGCCATTTCAAAATTTAAACAGAGCTATTCGAAATATAAACAGAGCTATTCGAAGACTAAATTCAAATCAGTATATTAATCCTGGTCATTCACAAAACTAAAATGATATCGAAAATCGTACCTGTATGGCGAGCAGACACGGCTGTGGCTGATTCGACATTCTTGAAAACGATGGAGCCAGTTGTCTTCTTCTTCCTATCAATTGCTTGGAGCTTGTCTCTCTGACTGGTCAATACTGCAACTTGATTTTCCAATGATTGGATTTTCGATTGGAGTATGGGAACGCCAATGTAATATTGTTCCAACCATAAATCGCATTGGTCACAGGGCGACTGTGTGGGCTTCGAAAATGTAGGTGAGGGTCTGATTACATTTTCAAGGGTTTCGTTAGACAGTTTGATCCCAGGGTAGCTAGGATTATTTCTTAGGCAAGGGGGAAGATTCAAAACGAAATCATAAGGTGGATTGGGGCATAAACCCTGTGAGTAAGGGTACTCACTGGCTAGGAAATGTTTTATGTCAGAGTCTGAATCCTCACTAAGGACTATGGGCTTTTGCTTAGCAGAGGGTTTAGATTTATTCCTATCCATTCTCGAAATAAGCCGAGCATTCTTTTTACCCTTACAAATAACAATAGGGTTTTCCTTGGCCCTTTTGCTCGCAGGATTTTTTATAGACTCGGCCTTCTCTACTACAACGTCTAGTAAGTCTATATCAGGGTTGACCAAGGGTTTAGGAGTTGGAAGTAGGACATGGAAGGGCACGGGTGGCTGGACATTGGTTTCATTAATCACAGGCTTGTCAACCTGGACAAGGTCTGTATCATCAAAACCATTTCGAACGATGAAAGCTCTCCAGCTATCACCATGTAAACTCAAATGATAAACAATGATAAGTTTAATTAGTCCATGGTGGAACAGGATATTGTCGTCCTTCTGCCTTTTAAACCTTTTTGACATTTTATATAGGCTACGATTGGAGTAAAAGGGCATATTCAATAGGTATCCCATAAAATTCATTAACAAACGCAGGTGGTAGAGAAACATGAGTCCATATCGACCTTCACAGGTCACAAACTGTTTGACTATTATGAAAAGGTCATGCCATCATGGTTTAAGCATGGATATGGGCATACCTCTGTCATAAGAGGTGACCTTTCGGAAGATGAATAGTAGTGGCCATGGAGCCTCTTCCACTTTCGAATTTTTGAACCAACGTTGGCCTGTGGCAGGTAACCCAGTAGTAGAACTGATAAACTTCTCATCGATTTCCAACTGTATGTCACCCACCTTGGATCTACAACCATCAAAAGTCAGAGTGAACTGTTATGCCACAAATAAGTTAAAACCCTCAAATCTCTGCACGAAGGTGAGCCAACCGTTATCCTCCAAGTCCTTCCGGGCATAGTCAAATAATAGCAAGTCTTGGCTGCCATTCGGTTCGATTCGCACCACCGGTGCCATGGAGCCGAGCACATGGTGAACGAGCCACGGTTTGGTTCATAGCATACACAGGAGTAGAGTGCGTGAAGGGTTACCTGAGCAAACATAGGTAAAATAGAGAGAAGGGATAGACATTAATGTCATCGTGCGAAGGTGGTGGAGCTTATCTCTACCATGCATAATAGTTATTGCCAAAGTACAACCGCCAGCTTATAGCTGTTCTACCCATTATAGCATAGTTCAACAATCACGTCACTTGGCCGACCAATGAAACCAATAGTAAGTGTATAAACCAACATGCACAATCAACGTTCTGCCAAAGTTTTAAATCATCAACATACAATTTGAAACCAATACCAAATGTTTAACCATGCGCCAATGTATTGTAACAGATCATATCAAGAGTTTAAACAAGGTGTCAATGGGTCTTCATATAATCAACATGCCAATAGTTATGAAAATACAAACATAGGTATCATATTAAAAGATATATATGAAAGATCTAACCCTAACACCTATGTATTTTCATGAAACCAATGGTCAAGTAGGTCGAATAACATGCAAATCTAAATGCCAATGCATTATGAACTCAATGAAACCAAGTCACACAATCAATCCAAGAATGTCCAATGAGTATAGTTCGAAAGTTTCTCCAGCTGCATAATGATAAGTGAAATGTAAGCGCAATAGGCATATTGACAAGAAGGATCATGACAGCTCAAATACTGATTTCAATGTGACTTCGAAAGACTAAGTTTTCACGCTTACAGTCATGAAAACAAAATGAGGGTAAATGTGCAAACGTCACAAAAATAAAAGTATCGTTTATTTGAAAATGGTGATGAAAAATTTATGTTTGCAAAAAATTGGTGTAGGCAGCTTATAAGACAATAGAAAAATGTGGATTGGCTGCCAACATGACCTAATATCATGATCAATGAACAACATTCATTTTGGGTCTAAATATGTGAGGAGGTCCAGAAAAATCTCACTTCAAGAATTTTTAGTTTGAGATTTGAAATTCCCGAAGCCCAGAGATGTGGAGAGCCAAAATAAATTCTCGACTGCTGGATCATCTGAAGTAGATATTAGTCGTCAGATCTCCCGAAGAAGATCTCAAGCGTCAGATTTTCCTAAATGAATAAGGACCATCAGATCTCGAGAATATTATTCTAACCATTATATCAAGGAGATGAATATGTGTCACATCGAGTGACCACGTCATCATACCACCTCAGCAAGGACATGTGGCAGACCTCATCAACAAGGACATGTGGCAGACCACATCAATAAGGACATGTGATAGACCATGCTAGTGAGTGACACATGGAAGCCACTCAACCCGTGCCAAGTCAACAAATGACATGTGTAATGTTACGTCAATCCGAAAGATTTACTTTGGGAGTTTCACCACCAAGTAATGACAAAAGTCCTAAAGTCCCGAACGTCGAAGTCCTAAGGTGGACATGGGTCATCCGATCTGAAGAACAATTTGGGTGCATCTACAACCGTTGATCATTTTACAGTGGAAGGATAGTGTAAGTAGAATAGCCAAAGTCCTAGAATAAATGGTGGCCATCCATCTCAATGCTTGATTAAGTCCTAGCCATTGAATTAAGCAAGAAAGGATAAATGTAACGATCGAATATGACCATTGATCTGGTTATGTGATATAAACATGAACTGTTTGATCTGGTTGACGAAATAATATTTGAAAGGTTGAAATTCCAAAAGGTCAAATTACCGAAGTAGAGGAAGAGCCATCGATTATGAAGGACAGGTGTCCGCATATCATTGACTCTGAAATATTGGCGTATGAAAGAAAGCAGGGTTTGAGATTTGAAAATCCTGAAGCCTGGATCACAAAATAAATCACAACCATTGATTTAGGGAGGTTAGATCTGATCTGCAGGCTGTGAAAGAACAAATATGAACCGTCCATTCAGGAGCACCATCAAGATCGTGAGATCGATGGTCCCGTCGCATTGTGGGGATTGAAGGTGCGTGATCTTTAAAAATTTAAGGGTGGGCCGCAATTGAAACCACAGTTTTGGAGAAAGGACACATGGAGGCTCGAGATAAACTGTAGGGAAAAATGAAGTTTGATATCAAACCACCTTTGTCCATGCTTGCAATCGCATGGTCACATGATATCATCACCCAAGGTCACATCAATGAAATATAGGGGAAGGAGATAGCGCTACTAGGCTCCACATCGAAGGTTACGCATTGAAAAGTGAAAAAGGCCTCTGTATGTATAATCTAACGATGTTGATCAAATAGAATCTGATCGAAGGGTTGTTGTTTCATCTCATGATTTCTTGATCAGTTATGATTCAGTTACACTAACTGAATCATTATTCTTCAACGGTTGAATCATTGTTCCTGAGCATTGGAATCATGATTCCTGAGCGTTTTTTTTTAGATTCCCGACTTGAGCGTTGGAGATGCAAAGTGTAACAGATGATGAGAGTAGGAATAAAAGAAACATGTTGTGACAGAGAGAGGTTGTTGTTTCTCTGTAAAAATTATTTGAACTATAAGAAATGAAATCTTACAACATGAACTGAGGAAGAAAATGCAGAGATGAAGAACATAAGCTGGACAAAGAAGAAATGGAAAAAACAACAGACTGTACAAGAACTTAAGCGCAATAAGATGCGAACAAGAACACATTGATGTAGGAAGATAAGAGTAGTGTAGCATAACAATGATGAGACTGGTAAGCCATTGATAAACACTGAATCACTGTAATAAATTTCAGAAAGAAAATAATTATATCTCAGGGCAGTAGGCAAGGATGATTTTAAGGATGGAGATTTATTTTAAAATGTAGAAACCTTGGAGAATCTTACTAATCCTTCATATGAAAACTATAAATGATTGGCAATATTTTTATAGAAATATTCAAATTTCTAAGGATTTCATATAGTTTTCATAACATTTTTGGTGATTTTTAAGGTAAAATAATTTTATCCTATAGAATTTGGGCGAATCATTTTTAAAATAGCGAATGTCGTATTTGGAAAAACCATACAAAATTATCCCATGAGAAAAATTTATCTCCTAAAATCATCCTTGGTGGTAGGGTGGTGCTAGGGAGGACTTTTGTCCTCAGAGTTTCAAGTGGGTGCTTGAACACAGGGAGTTGTAACTTCCATCTGGTTGCAGCTAGAAAAACCAGGGTGGTAGGGTGGTGCAAGGGAGAACCATTGTTCTTTGTTATGCAGGCTTGTGCTTGTGTGACTAAAAGTTAGTGCTTCCATCCAGTTGGTGCTGGAACACTCAAGGAGTTGGTTCTTCCTTCTAGTGGGTGCTAAAGAAACCAGATTTGGTGCTCTCAACAAGTTGCAGCTTGTTAAAGAAAAGGTTGTAGCCTCATTTTGAGTTGGTGCTCAAATATTGATAATGTACAGAACATAAAATACTTCCTATCATTCTAAGAAGAAGAGGTTTTCTCCCTTTATGGGTTTCCTCATGAATATTTGTCTCTGTGTATATCATATGTGTGATTGATGTTAATTATTCCTGCTATTCATGACTTGCATAATCTTAACGATCACTTGGAGAACATTAATAATATTTCAATAGGAATAAAACAATTTAAGCACAGTAACAACTGATTCACCCCCCCTCTTAGTTTTCTTAGTATTTCCAACACTAATTAATTAGTGGGACGACTTCAAAACCCTCGTCATGTACTAATTCTACTCGATCAGGTATGTAGTGGACCAATGGATCCAATAGCTCTAATTTAGGAAAAATTAAAGGCAGAGTGTATAGGAGTACACCACCAAGTTCAGAAATATGGCCATCATGTTTGGTATATCTCCCAAGAGCCAAAATTTACTCCTCAAGTATGTAGAGGGTTTATGTAGTCATCTATGAAAGAAAGTGATTATTTTCAATCCAAGGATAGTGGATGAGGCATGTGTATATGAACACTATCTAGAAAACATTTTCCACCTTCACCCTTGGATGTTGTATATGGATAGCAAGGAGGAGTGAGGGAGAAACTGAGAGGATATGAATTGAGAGGGAAAATTGGTTGAGGATATTAGGCAGATCCATTTGAAGTATAAGAGACACTAAAGAATTCACAAGAAAAATATAAGGAAAGACATGATCAACACATAACCGATAAGTCATGCAAAGTGGGAGTCAAGTTTTGGTTACAACTGAATAAGGAAATAATGCACGGTCTTGGTAAGAAGATAAAGTCTCTATGGTATGGACCTCTTAAGATATTGAAGAACATGGGAGATATCGCCTACAGAATTAGTCTACCCCTATACATGTGCATTTACTTAGTAATGAATGTGGAGAATATGAAACTCTATGAGCTTTCCATGTTGGATCAAAAGCAGGAGCAGGTCCTACATTCCATATAGGACTTAGCACTAGATGCTTAGTCAGAGTTGGCAGAGGACAATTTTTTGCAGAAGAGGTGTAGAGATACATGATAGGGGAAAGTACATGATCTTTGGCAGATTGGGTTCAAAGAACAACTTCCAAGTAAAACAAAGTGGTACTCTAAGGAGAAGGTAGAGGAAACAATTCCTCACCTCATTCAGTAAATATTTTTGGGAAAAAAAGGCTCTCTAAATTGGGAAGTATGATCTATATTGGATCATTATATTATTTTCATCTATCTCGATACTTTCAGAGTGGAAACAATTAGAGGAATAATCTTGCAGGGTCATTTTAATGGTAGGTCCTATCTTAGAGAACTATTGTTTGAAACCTTCCAGAGCCATTTTGAGGTATCAAATGGAATATTTTGGGGTCAAAACTATCCCAAATTTAAATTGGACCCCTTGAAACTATTCTACACATCGATACATTTCCAATGGTGCAAAAATCATGTTAATTAGATCTCATGCAAAAGTTATGCCTCCCGCAAGTTGACCTACCGTGTTGAACAACATGGTATGCATGGATGCCATGTCATCCCCCATTACTCACCCATATAGGGCTAGCCACATATGTAATTTCAAGAATATTATAGAAGTTCAAAAACCTTATCACAATTGAGGGTTGAGGAAGTCAAAATCATACCCCTAGATGGATATCAGACAATGTTAAATACTAGGATGATAGGAGGAGAAGGGGTTCTAATATTTAGCATTATATTTGTTCCATAGTTAAGAAAAACACCTGGGAGTGGTATTTTGAGAGACTAATAGAGGAGAAGAAATTATGTAGGATCCATATAGGTCATAATGTCAAGGGAAACTCCAATCAAAAAGTGTATCTTTATTGGTACTTTCATTTGAAGAAAATAGAGCATAGTAGCCTCACCTTCTATATGGGTTTTCTCTTGTATTGGGTTTCCCAGGTTATATCTTGTGTTTATTTGTGGATGGTGTGTGATTATTTATTTATTTTCTCTATTATTCACATTTAAGCTATTTCATACATTTTAATTAGAAAACTAGTAATTAAAGAATCTGAGCTTTGAAGGAAATTAACCTTCATAGTAAATATTTCAATATATTGTTAGATCTGTTATGACGAACTGTCCAATGGAGTATCCACAACATTTTACAGATCATTTTTGTTTAATATTTAACAATGGACCAAAGAATGTTTTTCTCTTAATATCTCCATAATGTTCCATGAATTCATCTGTAAAAATGGACTAAGAGATAATAAATTCCTTTTTTCTTTCACAAAGCCATTGATACCAAACAAATTGATCATTTTCTAAATACAAGGATTCTATAGTTACCTTTTCTAAGCTCAGAACTTGGTGTATATCAAAGAATTTATCTATATGGAATATCCATGTTATAGGATCTTTACCATCAAACTTCCTCAAATTTATCTTCAAAATGAAGTAGTTCATTGGTGTTGCATTGAATCCTCAATGATGTGGATCTGGAAGTGATATATAATCATGATTATAGGATTCAATCTTTATTTCTTCTAATTTTTCATGATTTCCTTGCATATTGTTATCTCCTTTACAAAGTCTCTCATTCAGGGTATGTAAGAAAATTTCATACGTGGGATTTTTAAATTCTTCCATTTTCTTTTCCATATGTTATCGATTTTCATTCATATTCTTTTCCATATTTTCATTCGTCTTCTTTTCCACCTTTTCAATTTGGTGAAAGATTTGATATATTTCTTATTGAATCATGGTTGATCTCTCTGTATGTTTAGTTGGTGAAGAAAATTTTGGAGGAACATTTGGAGCCATGTGAGAAAACAATAATTCTCTTCTTTTCCCCCCCTTTTCACAAATTTTGAATCACCAAAAATAGATCTTCCAATCAAAATTTATTCCCATTGTAAGTTACATACCTTTCAAACCTTAATTTAGAGTATGTTTGGATGTCTGACCTTTGTCTTGATATATCTCTAAAATTTGAACCCTTTTGAGTATGAAATTTTAGCCTTGTACTCTAATATGTCTTCTTAAAATCCTGAAAATTTCATAGTCTGAAACTTCACTAATAAAAAGTTATATAAAAATGCCAAAATATATGGTTATGACTAATTTTAGGATTAGTAAAAAAATTTCAACTTCCATGAGATATATCTCACAAATTATAATGATTCAAAATCTAAAAAAATTACCCATGTAATTTTCTATGTCTCCTTAGGATTCTAAAAATTTCAGAGTCTAAAACTTCACATAAATGTTTTTATAGAGAAAATAAAAATATGACTTGTTTGAGACTAATTTCAAGACTACTCAGAAGCCCTAACTTCCATTGGTTATGTATTTGAAATTATAGACAACCAAAACCTAAAATTTTTACTAGACGTACTATGATATGTCTCATGAGTAGCCTCCAAATTTTGTTGTCAAAAGCATCCTAGAAAAAATGTTACAAAAAATTTCCAATATGAATCACTTGAAGAAGACAAACCCTAGGATCGATGCTCTAAGACCAAATTTTATGAACCAATTCCTTGAAAATGATAAAAATCCAATGGATAATAATAAAGTTTTATGGTGAAACTTTGTTTTACAATATATTCGATGTACAAGATGAGGTAACATCATCCTAAGACTAGGTCTCTTTGGTATATATATAGGAGACAAAGGGTACAATTATAATGAAAGGGTAACCTACTAATATAATACTATAAGTGTAATAGTCTTTATACCCCATGAATACTATACATCCCAGAAGAATGTACACTCCTACACATGTGGGAGTGCAAGGGGGTTATCCCCCTGCGGGGTCCGAGGGAAAGCGGGCCCCTGAAGGAAAAATTTCCTTGTAAATGTATATTGTAATTTCATAGTAAATATGGACCGTTCATTATAAGGTCTCAGATCTGATGGTAGAAGTTATGTTAGATTTTGTTTCCCTAGAAGGCAATGCTCTTTTATGAGGGAAATGTATTACGACTATGTATCATGGTGGATATTGTATTCTGAGAGAGCAGTCTTTTAGAGAAATAAGAGAAAGTTACAACGGGTGTGTTGTAGGTTGTATCCCTTCATTTGATGGATAAAAATAAAGGAAGGACCTGAAAATTTCTCTGGTGGACATATCCCACACTGGGTGAACCACGTATATCTGTGTCTCTATTTTATTGTGTATCTTCTATGTTTTATTTCTACATTTGTTTTATTTTATTGCTTTGTGATCCTTTTTTTCTAACAACTAGTATCAGAGAAAAATGTGACTTGCAGTAAAAGAGGGTTCCTCATTCGAGTGGAAGCGATGGCGAAAGATGGAAAGTTTAGGGTCAATAAATTTAATGGCCAAAACTACCAGTTATGGAGGATGCATATGGAAGATTATTTATATTAGAAGGATATATTCCTACCATTGGGTGAAGTAGCAAAGAATCTGACGACCATGGAGGATGAAGAATGGGATGTTCTTGACAGAAAGGCACTAGGAACAATATGGTTGAGCCTAGCAACATCGGTGGCTTTCAATGTTTCGAAAGAAAATACAACGAAGGAGTTGATGGATGCATTGGCTAAACTATATGAAAAACCCTTGGTGTCCAATAAGGTATTTATAATGAAGAGATTATTTAATATGAAGATGTCAAAAGGTGGGTTTGTTGCATATCATTTAAATGAATTTAATATGGTTAGTAATCAACTAATTTCTGTAAAAGTGGACTTTGATGATGAGGTTGGGTATCTTCTAAACTTGTGCTCATTTCCAGAAAGCTAGAATGGCTTGGTCATGGATGTAAGTAACTTTGTCTCTAGTTTAAATACTTTAAATTTGATGATGTTGTTGGTGTTATCATTAGTGAGGAAATGCAACGGAAAAGAACGGGTGAGACATCAGGTAATGCGTTAAACATGGAGAACATGGGAAGACAAAAGGATAGAGGAAAGGGCTCAGGAAACTGCGATAATTCTAGGAATGGAAGATCCAAATCTAGATTTGGAAATATAGAGTGATGAAATTGTGGGAAGAAAGGACATCTGAAGAAAGACTACAAAGCTCCAAAGAAACAAAGAGATGGACAGTAGGAGAAAAATCAGGAAGCAAATGTAACATGTAATGTGTTACAATATGCTTTGATTCTTTCCGTAGAAAATATTTTTGAGTCTTGGGTAGTATTTTAAGGGGCTTCATTTCATGCCACACCCCATAGGAAATTTTTTATATATTATGTTCAAGGTGATTTTGGACAGGTTCATTTGGGTGATGATGCACCATGAAAAAATGTTGGAATGCGAAAGGTAAAAATAAAGCAAAGGAATGGAAACCAATGGTTGTTGAAAGAAGTAAGACATGTTCCAGATCTAAGGAAAAATATAATTTCAACAGGGAAGTTGGAAAGTGAGGGTTGTATATCCATATTTACAAATAAGGTGTGGAAGGTCACCAAAGAATCATTGGTGATAGAAAAAGTAGAGAAGGTAGGTACATTATATTTATGTACTAGTAAAATTGACTCTTCTATCTCTTTAGATTCTACAGGAGTGGATAAAACACTGTGGAATCATAGGCTTGGACACATGATTGAGAAGGGGATGAAGATACTTCGCAAAAGAAATCTGTTTCCAGATCTTAAACAAATTGATTTGGATTTATGTGACCATTGTGTTTATGGAAATCAAAAGAGAGTCAGATTTCTCAGAGTTGGAAAATAAAAGAAGAGTGAAAGGTTAGATCTTGTGAATATAGATGTATGGGGACCAAATCATGTATCATATCTTGGTGGATCTCATTATTATGTTACTTTTATTGATGATGCAACTAGAAAAAAATGGGTTTATTGCATTCGAAAAAAAATATGATGTTTTTGATACTTTTAAGAAATGGAAAGATTTGGTTGAGAATGAGACAGGAAAAAGGTTGAAGTGTCTCAGATCAGAAAATGGAGGTTAATATTGCAACAAGGAGTTTCATGATTACTGTTCATACCATGAGATTCATAGAGAGAAGACAATTCTAGGAATAGGACAATCATGGAGCATACAAGAAGTATGATATTGCATGTTGGTTTTCCCTTACAGCTCCGTGAAGATGTTGTAGATGCTATTGTTTACTTAATAAACAAAGGACCGTCAAGTTATTTGGATGGTGGAATTCCAGAGGAGGCATGGATAGGTAAAAAGCTAAACTAGTCCTTTTTGAAGACTTTCGATTATGAAGCATTTGTCCATATTGATAAAGAAAATAGAACAAAGATTGAGGAAAAATACAAGAAGTGTACCTTTATTGGATATGGTCTTAATGATTTTGGTTATTTCTTATGGGATTAAGAAAATCACAAAATCATTAGGAGTAGATATTTCATATTCAATGAGAAGGTCATGTGCAAAGATCAATTGCAGGGAAAGAAACAGGAAAAAGAAAAAACAAAATACACAGTGCTTGATGAAATCACTGAAAAATAAATTCCAAAGGAACCAGAAAATCAAAATGTACAACAATAGGAGAAACAAGTACCTCAAACTCCTGCAAGTGTTGTTAGAATATCTACCAAGTTAAGTAGACCCCCTGGATGAAGCTCTACTTCATTGTATTATTTATTGTTGACTGATTCTGGTGAAACAAAATGTTATGAAGAGGCAATGCTGGTAGACACCAAAAATAATTGGGAGCAAGGAATGAAAGAGGAAATGGATTCCTTGGTAAATAAATAGACTTGGGATTTGGTTCAGCTGCTTGCAGGAAAAAGAGCATTGCAGAATACATGGGTTTACAAGTTGAAGGAAGAATATGGAGGAAAAAAGTGGTACAAGGCTAGACTTGTTGTAAAGGGGTTTGCACAAAAGAAAGGTATAGATTTTGATGAAATATTTTCTCCTCTTGTTAAAATGACTTCAATTAGGACTATTTTAAGTCTTGTGGTAGTAGAATATTTGCATCTTGAACAGTTAGATGTAAAAAAAAAAATTCTCCATGGGGATTTGGAGGAACAAATTTATATGCAACAACCATAGGGGTATGAGGTCAAAGGGAAGGATAATTTGGTATGCAAGTTGAGGAAGAGCTTGTATGGTGTAAATCAAGCTACAAGGTAGTGGTATTTGAAGTTTGACAGGTTTATGACAGAACAAGGCTATAGTAGATGTCATTCTAATCACTGTGTTGATTTTAAAGGGATAGAAAATGGAAGATATAGTATCTTGATATTGTATGTAGATGACATGCTTGTTGCATGGTCTAATATGTAGGATATAAATGTTCTGAATAATAAATTAGCTAATTCATTTGCGATGAAGGATTTGGGTGCTGCAAAGAAAATCCTTGGTATGAGAATAACAAGAGATAGGAAAAATCGCAAATTGACATTGTCTCAGAATGAGTACATAGAGAAGGTGTTAGAGAGGTTTAGAATGAAAAATGAAAAACCAGTTAGTACACCTTTGGCCAACCATTTCAAATTAACTAAGGAAATGTGTCCCAAGACATGGGATTAGATAGAATACATGTACATAGTCCCTTATTCATCAATAATTGGCAGCTTGATGTATGTGATGGTTTGCACAAGACCAGATATTGCACAGGCAATCAGAGTTGTGAGAAGGTATATGGACAATCCAGGTAAATAACATTGGGAGGCAGTAAAGTGGATTCTCAGGTATTTGAGAGGTATTGCTACTCATGCATTATTTTTTGAAGGTTCAAACACTGTTCTACAAGGATATGTTGATTCAGATATGGCAAGTGATAAATATAGCAGGAGGAGCACCACAGGGTATGTTTTTACTGTAGGTTGAAAACAGTAAGTTGGATTTTGAAACTGCAAAAGGTTGTTGCACTTTAAACAACAAAAGCAGAGTTTGTTGCTACTATAGAGGCTAGTAAAGAGATGATTTGGTTATAGAGGTTTATGGAAGAATTGGGAAAGAAGCAGGATAATAGCAGGTTGTACTGTGATAGTGAGAGTACCATTCATCTTGCAAAGAAATCAACCTTCCATTCAAATACTAAGCATATACATATCAGGTACCATTTCATACGATCCATCTTGGAAGATGGACATTTGAAGTTGGAAAAGATACACTCTAGCCAAAATCTTGTAGAGATGTTAACTAAGGGAGTAACCAGGGAGAAACTAGGTTCTTGCTCAGTTTCAGTTGGTCTTCGGGCATGAAGGTGAATATGAGAAATTTTCCAGTTCCAAGAAGGATCATATTCCAACAGATACAATAATGGTGGAGTTGTTGAGATCAGTCTCCAAGTGGGAGATTGTTGGTTGTGGAGCCTGATTATCTTCTTGACCCAGAGGTCTTTGTTTTCAGTCATGTTTATACCCCATGAATACTTTACACGCTAGAATAATGTGCACTCCTCCATGAGGGGGAGTGCAGGGGGCAGGGGGGGGGTTACCCCCCGGTGGGTCTAGGGGCAAGTGGGCCCCCGATAGGGGTTCAGGGAAAAGTGTGCCCTCGGTGGGGGTTTGAGGGAAAATCCCCAGAAGGAAAAATTGCCTTGTAAATGTATATTGTAATTTCATAGTAAATATAGATTGTTCATTATAAGGTCACAAATTTGACGGTAGAAGTTATGTTAGGGTTTTTTTCCTTAGAAGGCAACCCTCTTTTATGAGGGAAATGTATTGCGGCTATGTATCATGGTGAATATTGTATTCTGAGAGAGGATACTGTGAGAGAAAAAAGAGGAAGTTACACTATTTGTGTTGTAGGTTGTATCCCTTCATTTGTTGGATAATAATAAAGGAAGGACCTAGAAATTTCTCTCCTGGACGTAGCCCACAGTAGGTGAACCATGTATATATGTGTCTCTATTGTATTATGTATCTTCTGTGTTTTATTTCTACATTTGTTTTATTTTATTGCTCCGTGATCCTGTTTTCCTAACAACTGTCATGGATATTCCACTACAACAGTTCATCAAAACAGATCTTATAATATTCTAAAATCTTAGATTTATTTAGCTTATTACCTTATATCTCATATCTATTATCTCTATCTTATGGATTGAATTTAAAAAACAACTAAAATGTAAAAAATGAAAGAACAAACCTAGATATGCATCGTCCACACAAATTAACACAATATTTGACTTGGGAAACCTAATACAAGAGAAAATCCTAGCTAGAAGGTGAAGCCTATGCTCCACTCTCTGTGCTTCAGTTATAAATGCACATACAAAGGAGTGGGAACTCACTAAGGAGTTATATTTTGGCATTGTGGATTGAATGACTACTACAAAATCCTCATCTCCAACGTTATGTTCACAAAATGCCACTCTTATATGTTTTTTCTCAGGTATGGAACACGATACAATGGAAAATATAACCCCTTCTCCTCCTAGCAACCCATTATTTAACATAGCTTGATAACCATCTATGGGTAGGGTTTTGACTTCATCAACCCTCAATTGTGACAAATTTTTGGACCTTCTAGAATATTCTAGAAATTACACACATGGCTAGCCCCATATGCTTGATAGATGGGGATGACGTGGCATCCTCTTGTACTATGGTGGTCAACATAGTAGGTCAAATTTTGGGAGGAATAAGTTTTGCATACAAGCTCTGATTGACGTGATTGTTGCACCATTGGAAATGTATCTGAGTGTAGATCAATGTCATTTGATATCAGCTAAATATGAGAAGGGTTTTACCCATAAAAATGTCGTTTGATGCCTAAAAATGGTTCTGAAAGGTTTCAAACCCCAATTTTCCAAAACGGGGCCTACCATTAAAATGACCCTGTAAGTTGATTCCTCCAATTTTTTCCACTTTGAAAGCATTGAGATAGATGAAAAATAATACAATGATTGAAATTGAATCATACCTCCCCATTTAGGGAATATTTCCTATTTGTGGATGGAATATTGTATATCTCTTCAAGTTAGTGTCCATCTTCTCCCACAATGTAGTGCATAATGCACTAAGAGGTTTGGTATCCCTATCTAATATGATGCTCCTTGGTATCCCAAAGTGAACCCATACTTGTTCAAATAACTTGTTTGTTTCTTATTTCCCTTTGATGGTATTTTTAAAAGGCGTGAGAATGCACATCTTGTTGAACCTGTCAACTACCACAAATATATAGTCATGTCCCTTCCTAGTTGTTGGTAAACATCCCACAAATCAATGAAAATTCTTTCCCAAGTTCAACTGGTTACAAGTAAAGGATGGCATATACCTTGTTTCTTGTTACTAGATTTGTTGGTAAAAAAAGAATGCATCCTCTAATATAACATGCTACATCTTCTTGCATTCTGGGCCAATATACATACCTTTGTAAGTTAGCAACCATCTTCCCAACACCAAAATTTCTTGCAACCTTGGAGATGTGAGTTTCTCTAATAAGCTATAATATTTCACCTTTAAGAACACAAAGCTTGTCTAGCTTGTAGAGTAACCCATTCTGGAGATGATAGTTAGCATTACAATAACCTTCTTCTATACAAATGTTTCCCTATAGATTCTAAAATACCTCCTTGAAGTCCTCATCTTCTATGTATGCTTCTCTATATCCATCATGGGAAAAAGGATCCATGTGCATCATATTTATAAAATATGAGATCTTGGATGTGGGTGTCCTTGAAATCATGTCTTCCGATATGTTTGTGCTTCCCTTCTTATACTTTATGATTATATGAAATTGTTGTAAAACTCCCATCCATTTGTAATGTCTAGTTTGTTGTAACTTACTCTAGGCATGTAAATAGTATATCGGTCAATGATCTGTGTGGATGATATTCTCGTTTCCCATAAGATGGTGATTCCACTTCTTGACAGATCGAACCAGGGCATAGAGTTCCTTCTCATAGGTAGGGTAGTTGAGAACTACCCCATGAAATATTTCAGAATGATAGCATACATGCCTTCCTCCTTGCATCAAAACTTCTCCTATGGCATAACCACTTGCATCTATCTCCACTTCGAAAGAATTTTGCAAGTTTGATAATGTGAGAATTGGTACTTTATTGGTCTTTCTTTTTATCTCATTGAAATCCTTATGTTGATTTTTCCCCCACTAGAAAATATTACCACTAGTTCTTACGGCATGGAGTGGTACAACTACTACTAAAAATGAAGCTACAAGCTTCCAAAAGTAGTGTGTTTCCCCAACAAAGCTCCTATATTCAGTGATAGTTATAGGAACTTTACATTTCATGATGGCCTCCATATTTTTGGTATTTATCTTGAGTTATCCTCCATCAATCAAATACCCAAAATACACCAATGACTACTGAGAAAACTCACATTTCTTGATGTTAGTCAGTAGTTGGTACTTTTTTCAGTATTTCTAACACCTGCATAAGATGTGAGATGTTACCTTCTCAGGTAGATCTATAAACCAATATATCATCCAAATATACTATAACAAATGAATCTAAATATGGGTGTAATACATCATTTATTAGTCTCATAAATGTAGTTGGTGAATTACATAAGCCAAATTGCATGACCAACCATGCATATAGACCCTGCCTTATCTTGAAGGTGGTTTTGTAGGTGTCTTATTCTTTGAAATGTACTTGGTGGTATCCTAAATTCATATCCAACTTAGTAAAGTACTTGAAGTGTTGCAACTGGTCTAACAAATCATCGATACAAGGTAGAGGGTATTGATTATTGAGTGTAATTTTGTTTAAATATATATAATCAATACACATCCACCGATTCCCATCCTTATTGGGTACTATAATGATAGGTGACCCACAAGGTGAGGTGGTTGGTTGAATCACTTCCAAATATAGTAGCTACTACAACTGATTCTTCACTTCATTTGCTTCCAGAACATATTGTCTATACAACACAACGTTCAACAATGGAGAGTATGGCAATAAATTCATTTCATCCTCCAATTCCTTCTTGGGTGGTGTTGGGAGCATGCCTATTTTAAGGAAATACCAAATGTTGGTAAGGTAAGGACCAATTTTGGAGAAGAACAGTTGGCAGGAAAAGTAGCACGTGCGAGGGAAAGTTGCATGCAAAGGAAGAAATCATGCAAGGCACACAAGAAGGAAAACCTAACCATGTTAGGGTTAGGGTTTTGGCAAGAGATGGTAAAAAATAAGAATCTTGTAAAATAGCATAATAAGAACCTAGGATTTCTAGTTCGGGGTTTTTGTTCCAAGTGGTAGCTGAATAATGGTTCTGATGTTAGGATTCAATGATTGTAATTGAGCGGTTGTTGTAAGTGGTTGAGTTGTAGAAGAGTAAAGTAGCTAGATATTAAGGGTTAGATAAAAAGATGAGGAGCCTAGTGTGATCTAGTCCATCTCACATAGGTTTTTGAACCTTTCCCTTGATTGTATGGTTGGATATGTAGTGTGCACAATGCCATATTTTGCAGCAGACTAGTCCCAGAAGCCAAATCTTTGTGGGGGTAGACCAGGAGGGGTTGAACCACAGTAAAACCTATGTCATGTGTGTTTTTTATTGCATATTTACCTTTTGTTAGTAGTTAGATTATGAATGGATGAATGAGTAACTCTATTATATCTATTAGAATTCATGCATGAGCTTAACCAAAGAATGAATCTTAAGGATAATAGAGAGAATAATCAGATCAAGGCCTGAGAAGATCAATGATAACCCTAGAACCCCACTCATTCCTAGACTGCAAGCACCTGAGCATTGCAGTCATCCATAGAACTATCTTGGGTGAGACTACACAATACATCCTGTGTGTTGTGTTTCCTTTTGGTTTACAAGGAGGGATGATAGTTTTAGAGGGTTTATTTGGAAACCTGTTCAGATCTAAACCTAGGTTAGTCCAATGAAGTAGTTAGAAAGAGTAATAGCCAACAAATGGTTCCTTTGCCAACTAGAACTACATGGGATTGAGTGAATGTGATTCATAGAAGAAGCATGTGGAGAATTGATGTAGGAGTATCGCCAACAAAGAAAGCAAAGAAGAGGACAATTGGATATGCACCAGTGCGCGTTTTGAGGATGTTTTGAATTTGAAAGGATGAAGCATTAATGTAATATCTAGAAAATGTATTTTTTTCTTTTATGGTTTGGAGATTGTAACATAGATCTTGAGAATTCACTCTCATCTGTTGGTTGGAGGAATTTATTTTAATAAATCTGAAGTAGTTGTAGTCTTTATTTTCTATTAGATAGCTTAGAGCTGTAGGAGAGAAAACTCTAGAAAGCTCCCTCGTATGTATTGTATTATACCATCAATTATTCTAAATTGTAAGAGTAGAGATATAGAGGAAGAGAATAGGAGAGAAGAGAAGAACATAGACTGTAGAAGTTCTATAAGAAAATAGTTGTTTCTATGGAACCCATGTATAGAAGAACTTGAGTTGATATAAGAATACTTTGACTCAATATCATGGTGTTGTGATGAATACTATTTGCATCTATTGAATGGTATATTTACAGTTTTCTTGTATACTCTGTTATGAATTTGTTTTAATGCTTTGTGTATGTATGATCTCATGTTGAATGTATGAAGTTCATGAGAGGGAGAGTATGAGTTTCAATTTTTTCTCGTCCTGAGAGTTCTTTCAAGGAGTGCAATGAAAGTCTACAAGGAGTGTGTCGACAAGTTCTGAGTTTTACGTTAGAAAAGCTCAGGAGAGATATCGTTTCTCTCATACTAGCATAAGTGCAAGTATAGCACAGAGTTGTGCAAGGTGTGCGTAGGCAGGTTGAGGTTTTAGAATTTTCCAAAACAGGTGGGTGGTTGAAGAAATTCTGTTGCAAGAAGTGTGAAGAGTTGGAGGAAGTTCATATAATCAATGATTATAGTGGAAGCCGCAAGGAATGCGAGAAGAATTCCATAGAATTTGATTTTTCCGCAATAAAAAAGCTCATGAGGGATAGATACTTTGAAGCATTCGAAGGAAAGACGAGGCTAAAGTTACCTCGTAGAAATCAAGCTCAGAAGGAGACACCAAGTTATCTGGCTAGGAGCATCAAGAACCTGAACGAGCGGTGGAAATTATCAGAGGGAGAATTACCGATTCGTCGCGAACCGTTGGATCTAGTAGATCAGTGGAGGGGTTAAGGAAAGAATATTTAAATACTCATAAGCTCAGGAGGGAGAGCTTCCATCAGATCTGGATCAACAAGAGTCATTGATCTAGCACCTTGAAGTTTCGACACTTTGGAATTCGGGAGTGTGGAGAAATCTGTGACTCGGATTCAAGAGTTGTGAAAACCTGATATGTGAAATTCCGATACAATCTAGACCATCGGATCAAGGAGGAATTAGTACCATTGATCTGTAAGCAAGGAAGTCGTGAGTTCAAACTTCATGGAAAAGGGAAAGAGTCACATCGTGAACTCATGAGTCTTAAAATCCTGATGCACTTGGAAGTGGACCCCAAGACTTGACTAAGGCCACATGGTTGAGGCATAAAGGAGGAGTTAAAAGATCTGTTAGCCCATTTCAAGGTTTTGGGGATTGAAGGAGTCAAGGGAGAATTGTAACAGGAATCACGAAGTCATGAAATCCAATGCACCCTTTAGGGTAATTCTGTGTTCATGCCTGTGGTCACGGGGAAGTGAGAGTTTGTGCCTAGTGCTTGTTCACGCAGACGTAACTCCTAAGAAGGAACTGTGATTATATGTGTTGAAGATTCCAACCAAGAATCAACGAGCCATTTCGGATCAAGTGAGATTAAGAATGATCCTTAAACCAAGAGGTCAAGCAAAACCTGTTGAGGTAGGGGTGCTGCGTCAGGTGGTATCAGAGCATACAATCATGTTTTTTATGTAAGCAAAGGGAGACTGAAGGCAAGTTGTGATTTAAATTCTATGTGGAATAGATTTAAACAATGTTGCCAAGAAGACATCAAGATAGAACCATGCCCGATCCAGCCGTGGAAAGGGAAATGAGGGAACTTCATTCCCGATTGGATGCTATGGAGACAACACAGAGACAAACAACTGATATTTGAGATATCAGTGAGGCCGAAAGTGAAAATGAAGCTGGAGCTGAAGAAGAAGTTGCAGCTGAAGATGCTATGGAGGAACGTCTATTCAAAGATGTTGCAAGAATAGGAGCCAGAGAAAAAATGGACATACTGATGTATGAAGGAAAATTAGACATTGAGGAGCTACTAGATTGGTTTAAATCTCTGGACAAATACTTCGACTATGAGGATATTGAAGAAGATAAGAAAGTAAAACATGATGTCACTAGACTTAAAGGGAATGCAACACTGTGGTGGGATGAACTGCAGGCTGATAGGCGTTGCAAAGGAAAACAATGAATCAAAAGATGGGATAGGATGGTCATAAAGATGAAATCCAAGTTTATACCCAGACATTACCAAATAAATCTATTTAGAAGAATGCAAAATTTGAGACAGAAAGGGATCACAGTGAAGGAATACACTGAGGAATTTTATAGACTAAACATCAGGGCAAGTTGTCATGAGAGTGATGATGAAAAGTTCGCCAGATACATGAATGACTTGAGATACGAAATTCAAGATGAGATGAGCATGGTGAAAATCAGGAATGTAGAAGATGGTTATCAAATTTCTTCAAAGGAAGAAGTAAAATTGGCCCGAAAGAAATGTCAAAAGGGTAGAGGTCGAAGTCAGAGAAGAGGAAAACAAATTGCCTAGGATAGAGTACAAAATCCCAAGGATGAAGAAAATAAACCTCATACTCACCCAGAAAGGGGAGGAAGTTCACAAGGAGGATAGTATGCCGATAGGAACACTTTTTCTCAAGACAGAGGAAGAGGAAGAGGCAGAGGTGGTGAAATAAAATGTTTTATCTATGGAAAGATAGGACACAAGTCTTTCGAATGTCCCAATAGAAGAAAGTATGGAGGAGGCGAAGCTCACATTTCAGAAGCGCAAAGGAGAAATGTCTAGGAAAAATATGCAGAAGGTGGAAGATCCTTAATGATGAGGAAAGTTCTCTTGAAACTAGAGAAAGAGATAGAAAATCTAGTCCAAAGGAACAGTTTGTTCAGAACTGCTTGCAAGACCAAGGATAGGGTATGCAAGGTAATCGTGGACAGTGGAAGCACATATAATCTAGTATCCACAGAAATGGTGGAGAAGCTGGAATTGGAAACAGTTGCACAACCAAGACCATACAAGGTTTCGTGGTTGCAAAATGAACATCAGGTAATAGTCACTAAACAATGTTTAGTTGAATTTAAGATAGGGGATATAGATATGAGATCTTATGTGATGTTATTCCCATGGATGTATTCCATCTTTTGTTGGGGAGACCGTGGAAATATGGAAAAAATGTTGTTCATGATGGGAGAAAGAACACCTACACCTTGGAGAAGAATGGTAGGACGCATATGTTGCTGCCAATTGAAGACAAGAAGGTGAAAGAAGAAAGAAGAAATACTATACTTCTCATGAGTGGGAAGGAACTTTTGGATGAAGTCGAGAAATAAGAAGGCATTCAGTTTTTTGTAGTGAGGAAACCTAAAGTCATTCTGACCAGTACTTCGATAGATGATCTACCTGAGGAAATTTAGGAAATGATGGAGAATTTCACTGATATAGTGGTGGACAATTTACCTTGTTCCTTGTTTCCCATCAGAAGTATAAGCCATCACATTGATCTTATACCAGGAGCAAGTTTACCAAACAAAGTAGCGTACAGATTGACACCGTAGGAGAATAAAGAAGTCAAGAAGCAAGTCCAGGATTTGGTGGACAAAGGATTGATTAGAGAAAGCTTGAGTCCATGCGCTGTGCCAATAGTGTTAAGTCCAAAGAAGGATGGTGGATGGATAATTTGTATAGACTCAAGGGCTATAAACAAATCACCATCAGGTATAGATTTCCTTTATAGAGGATGGATGAGTTGATGGATTGCTTGAGTGGAGCAAAGTTTTTTCAAAAATTGATTTGAAAAGAGGATATCATCAGATTAGAATGAGGGAAAATGATGAATGGAAGACAACATTCAAGATGAATGAAGGATTGTATGAATGGCTTGTCATGCCATTTGGTTTGACGAATGAGCCAAGTACTTTTATGAGAATAATGAACGAAGTCTTGAAATATTTCATTGAGAAGTTTGTAATTGTGTATCTTGATCATATACTGATCTTCCGTAAGACTGAAGAAAAACACTTGAGACACCTAACTCTAGTGATAAGGAGGTTGCAACAAGAGAAGTTTTTGATAAATCTGAGGAAGTCATCTTTAATGAAGAAAGAGATTATTTATTTGGGGTTCATGATCTCTTCGAATGAGTTGAAGATGGATCCTGAGAAGGTAAAAGTAATCAAGGAATGGCCATCGCCAAGGAATATCTTTGAATTCATAAGCTTCCATGGATTAGCCAGTTTTTACAGGAAGTTCATCAGGAATTTTAGTGGGATTAGTGCACCAATGATGGACACGGTCAAGAAAAGATATAAATCTTTTCATTGGACAGAGGAAGCAGATAAAACTTTCAAGTTGTTGAAAGAGAAGATAACTGGACAACCCATTTTGGTTCTCCCAGATTTCAGTAAGACATTTCAAGTGAGATGTGACACAAGTGGATTTGCGATTGGAGCAGTCTTGAGTCAAGACAATAGACCGGTTGCATACTTCAGTGAGAAGCTGAATGATGCCAAGATGAAGTATTCCACATATGATAATGTGTTTTATGCATGCATATAGGTGTTGAAGAAATGGAGGCACTACTTGGTTCCGAAAGAGTTTGTTTTGTATAGAGATAACCATGCTTTACAATTCATAACCAGACAAGAGAAACTGAACCAGAAACATGCAAAATGGGTTGAGTTAATGGAGAACTTCACTTTTGTTATAAAGCACATTTATGGAACTGTTAACAAGTTTGTTGATGCATTGAACAGGAAATGTTTGATTCTACAGGAATTTCATGTTAA
The DNA here is from genome assembly GCA_032191745.1 of Picea mariana. Classification (NCBI taxonomy): domain Eukaryota; kingdom Viridiplantae; phylum Streptophyta; class Pinopsida; order Pinales; family Pinaceae; genus Picea; species Picea mariana. The sequence goes on along the minus strand of JASDQU010437679.1, from coordinate 84,374 downwards.
GACCTTAGGTTTTGATATCCTTAAGGATATGTACAGAGATGATTCAGATTTCATCGATGCTTTTGAAGCATGTGAGAATCTTGTTCTGAGAGACAAAATCCAATGGATTGAATACTTGATCCATGATGGATTATTATTCAAAGGAAATTGGTTGTGTATCCCGAATATTTCTATGAGAGAGAATATTCTGAATGAAAAACATAGTGGAGGATTAGCTGGACATTTCGGTCATGATAAGACATTTGCACAACTGAATAGTTTATATTATTGGCCAGGGATGAGGATAGATGTCAAGAAATTTGTCAATAGATGTAGAATTTTCCAGCACACAAAACGGAAAATATAGAATATAGGATTGTATCAACCATTTCGAGTAACAGAGAGGACGTGGGATCCCTTAAGTATGGATTTTTTGTTAGGACTGTCGAGGACACAAATGGGTTGTGATTCCATATTTGTGGTGGTCGACAGATTCTAAAAAATGGCACATTTTATTCCATGTCAGAAGACCAGTGATGCAATGCACATTACAAACCTGTTTTTCAAAGAAGTTGTTCAACTTCATGGTTTACCCAGGAGTATTGTTTCAGATCGAGACACCAAATTTGTTGGTCATTTCTGGAGGACACTATGGAAAAATATAGGGACAATTTTATCTTTTAGCTCAACATATCACCCTCAGACGGATGGACAGACTGAGGTAGTAAATCGAAGCTTGGGATATTTGTTGAGGAGTTTGGTAGCTGAACATCATAGTTAGTGGGATCAGATTCTGCCACAAGCATAATTTGCATATAATGACTCACTTAACAGAAGTACATGATAAAGCCCATTCCAGATAATGTATGGAATGCAGACAAGAGGCATATATGAGTTGAGAGACTTAGAGCAGCATGAATTTAGAAGTGCTGGAGAAAAATATTTTGCAGCAGAGATGCAAGAGCTCCACCATAAGATTAAAGAATGATTGCATAGTTCCAACCACGAATACAAGCACAGAGCAGATCAACACAGAAAAGAGCTTCAGTTCGAAGTGAGATATTTGGTCTTAGCGCATCTAAGAAGGGAAAGAATCCCAAGGGGAACATAAAATAAGTTAAAAATGAAAAAGATAGGACCGTGTAAGATTCTGAGAAAATTTGAGGCAAATGCTTATGAGATATAATTGTCGAACAGTGTGGGCATATCACCCATATTCAACGTAGCAAATCTGTATCCTTACACAGCAAAATAAGTGGATGGGGAAGAGAATCAGAAGGAATTTCAATGGGTCAAACATATGTCTGTAGCCGAAAATCCGCATATGGAAAAGATCATTGATCAGAGAATTAGCAAGAATACCCAGAGAAAGACATATTTTGAATATTTGATAAAGTGGAAGGGACACCCGATTGAAGATTCTAGTTGGGAAAGCAAAGCAGAGATCCATAAACATGGATAGACGATGCAGGAGCTCATGAATAGGAGTTCATGAATTTTTCAGCCAGAGGAGTATGATGCAGGAGCATCACCAACAAAGCAAGAAAAGAAGAGGACCACTGGATATGCACCAGTGCACATTTTGAGGATTTTTTGAATTTGAAAGGATGAAGCATTAATGTAATATCTTGAAAAGATATTTTTTTCTTTTATGGTTTGGAGATTGTAACACAGATCTTGAACGTTCGCTCTCATTTATTGGTTTGAGGCATTTATTGTAATAAATGTGAAGTAGTTGTAGTCTTTATTTTTTATTAGATAGCTTAGAGCTCTAGGAGGGAAAACTCTAGAAAGCTCCCTCCTATGTATTGTATTGTACCATCAATTATTCTAAATTGTAAGAGTAGAGCTATAAAGCAAGAGAATAGGAGAGCAGAGAAGAACAAAGACTGTAGAAGTTGTATAACCAGATAGTTGTTTCTATGGAACCCATGTACAGAAGCACTTGAGTTAATATAATAATTCTTTGACTCAATATCATGGTGTTGTGATGTGTTTGCATCTATTGAATGGTATGTTTATAGTTTTCTTATATAATCTATTATTCATTTTTTTCAATGCTTTTTGTATGTATGATTTCATGTTGAATGTATGAAGTCTGTGAGAGGGAGAGTACGAGTTTCAATTGTTTCTCATCCTAAGATTTCCTGTAAGGAGTGCAGTGAAAGTCCACAAGGAGTGCGTCGACGAGTTCTGAGTTTTACCTCAGAAAATCTCAGGAGATATATTGTTGTTCTCATACCAGCATAAGTGCAAGTATAACACAGAGCCGTGCAAGGTGTGCGTAGGCAGGTTGAGGTCTTAGACTTTTCCAACCTAGGTGGGTGGTTGAATAACTTCTATTGCAAGGAGTGCACAGAGTTGGGGGAAGTTCATATAATCAGTTATTATCATGGAAGTCGCAAGGAGCACGAGCAGAATTCCATAGAATCCTTGAGTTTGTAGCAAAAAAAAGGTTAGAAGGGATAGAGACTTTGAATCATTCAAAGGAAAGATGAGGCTGAAGTTACCTCATAGAAATGAAGCTCAGAAGGAGATGCCAAGTTATCTAGCTAGGAGTATCAAGAACCTGAATGGATGATTGAAATTATCAGAGGGAGAATTATCGATTCACTGTGAATCGTTGGATATAGTAGATCAGCGGAGGGGTTAAGGAGAGAATCTTTAAACACTCATAATCTCAGGAGGGAGAACTATTGTCAGATCTAGATCAATGAGTGTCGTTGATCTAGCACCTTGAAGTTTCATCACTTCATAATTCGGGAGTGTAGAAAAAGATGAGAATCAGAGTCAAGAGTTGCGAAAACCCGATATGTGAAATTCTGATACAATCTAGAGCATCAAATCGAGGAGGAATCAGTACCATCGATCTGTAGGCAAGGACGTTGCGAGTTTGGACTTCGTGGAAAAGGGAAAGAGTCACATCATGAACTCACGAGTTGAGAAATCTCGACGCGCTCAGAAGTGGACCCCAGTACTTGACTGAGGTCACATGGTTGAGGCATAAAGGAGTTGTTAAAATATTTGTTAGCCCATTTCAGGGTTTTGGGGATCAAAGGAGTCATGGGAGACTTGTAACAGAAATCATGAAGTTGCGAGATCTGATGCACCCTTTGGGGTAAGTTTTTGGTCACGCTTATGGTCACGGGGAAGTGAGAGTTCACGCAGGCATAACTCCTAAAAAGGACCTATGGTTATATGTGTTGAATATTCCAACTGAGAATGAAGGAGTCATTTTGTCTCAAGGGAGATTAATAATGATCCTTAGATCGAGAGGTCAAGGAGAACCTGTTGAGGTAGGGGTTTTGCATCAAGAATGAAGGCACAAAAAGGGAATGTTGAGACCGTGGAATCCAACGAAGGTGGAGATTGAAATATGGTTGAAAAAAAAGGAACTAGAATTTTCATAGAAGGATAACATAAACCCTAATATAACACCACGTAAATATCTAGACAAGTACATGTTTAGTGACCTGCATGAGGTATTTTTCTGTGATTTCCCACATGTGTTACAGGAGTGGACATTGAAGTTAAAACACAACCACCCTACAAATTGAATTAGACAGATCGAATGGAATTCTATGGAGATTAGCTAGTTACAATAAGTTAACAACAAATTCATGCGCACAATATATTTTTGGTTAGACAATATTGTTGCAGGGTTTATCATAGAATTTACAGTGGACATAGTGAAGTATTACAATGAAACATACGAGAAGTTTCTAAAAAGGACCTAGAGGTAGGTATATCATATCACTATACACTTCAATCAAGATTTTATTGGATAACAACGATGTGATGACAATGGAATTAAACAACTAAACTTCTCTGCGTGCATGGGAGAAGGGGGGAAGCACTGACAAGAGGTGGAGAAATGGAGGAAGAGATGGATAAGGGAAAGAAGAAGGAGGCTATGGACCCAATCATGATGGAGGAAGATCAGATAAATAATATAATGGAAACAATTGGAAAGATGCATAGTGGAGTACCCTACCAATATAAGATGAATAATAAGAAGAGAGTCATAGCTGATAAGAGGGCTTGGAAAGTGATGAGGAAGAGGATCTCTGGGATGTGGAGCAGATTAAGGAAATCCCACACGCAACATATGAATGAAAGACATGTGGTCCAAGGGGAGGAAAAAAAGGCATAACTCTCATCGATGTCAGTGTCAGTGTGGAACCCATAACCCCATGTACGACTAATACTCCAGAAAAAACACCACCATTTAGACAACTAAATTTTAGTGGAAGAAAGACAACATGAAATACATTCAAACAAGGAGAAACAACTGGAGGAGCCAGTCTAGGAATTAGTAGTCAAATATCTACACTGCGTGGAGGTATTAGTTCATCACAGTTCAATATGGCAGGACATGATCCCACCATTAGGTTACTAGAATTTTGAGGAGAGGCATATGAGGACCTTGAAAAGAATTTTTTCATCTACGAGAATATCTGGGAAGCAAATCATATCACAAATGAATATACAAAACTTGCGCAGTTATCTATCACGCTAAGATACCACGCACTCGAATGGTTCATGAGCCTAGCTATAAAGAGTCCACCAAGAACAACAAGGATGATTGCAGATGTCAAGAAGCTACTGATAAATGAATTTCAAAAGACTAGATTAGAGGATCATTACCCGAATGAGATGATTGAAATCAGAAAGAAAACAAGTGATTCTGTTTAAGAGATTCATCAGAGGTTTAATCATCTTAAAGGTAAGTTGAAGTATGTCACGATTGACATGCAACATAGACATCTCTTTATGAATTCATTGCTACCACATTTGAGATACCCATTGATACAACAAAGGTTTCAAACTTAGGCAAAGGCTCTACAGGAAGCCTTATAGATGGAAGAGAAACAATATCAGAAGACAGATCCAACAATAGAGGATTTGAAGGAGGATTTGGATAACCTCACATTTCAACTAAACCAGAATAAGGGCAAAGATAAAAGAGAAGTTGTTTGGTGTACCACATGCATCATAGAAGGACACCATAAGAATGAATGTCCAACATATGCACAGTATATGGAAATAGGAGTACCAAACCCTTTTTCAATAGGAGGACCATGGTGCGAGATATGTAAGATTCATGTGCATGATCCATATCATTTTACAATGATGTAGAAGTACCATACAATTCCCAAGATCTCATACTGCAATTTTTTCAAGTCAATGGGTCATGATGATAAATATTGCAGGATGATGGAGCTGATGAGGGAAAGAAATTTAGATACCTATACGGTGCATCTAGAAATGATGACAGGGAAAGCTACACCTTGATTCAACCAGGTACCACCTCCATATAACACTACACAAAAACACTATAACATTGTGCAACCACAATACAAGAATGCACAACCACAGTATAACCTTGCGCAGTATAATCAGGTGGCTCGGTACAATGCACCGCAAGGAGACCAAACTGGGTACAGAGGTGGAGGATGAGGTAGAGGAGGAATTGGAAGAGGCAGAGGTCCAAAGTGTTCCACAAATTCCAACAACCTATACACTATGAAAGGGAATGTCCACTCCCACCCGCAACATGTATGTATTGTCGCACAACAGACCATGACATAGAATATTGTCCAACATTGTTGGGGAATATCCAAGATAAGAGAAATCAGAACAATTAGAATGTCCAATGGATTTATATAGAGGGGAGAGAGGATAGAAAAAACATAAACATAGTCGGACGAGGAGGTTCTAAGATAGGAACTGACGCAGTTAGACAAGATCCAGCACAATACCAATGGGTAAATAAAAATACTGAAACACAAAAGCAGTTTGATGCGTGGAAAGAAAAGGAGACATTCAAGGAGGCCATACAAGAGTTCCTCAAGAAAGATGTTTCCTCTACATTAGTTGTGAAACATACTTAGAACATACCAATGTATGAGATTCCTTCATAAGTGGACCACATCAATGAATCACAACCTTTAGGGAAAGTAAGTACCTTAAATATTTTTCGACAATCCTATGTTAAGTTACTGAATGATCTAGCATCTGTTAAAGTTTTTCAAAATATGTTAGAAACATGTAACACATAGGTAGAGGGGAAGTTAGAGAATAAAAAAATCAATCACCTCCATACAAGAAGGAGGAAAAACAAAGAATTCACACTGAATTCCAACATTGGAGATTTCAATATGGGGGATATTATACTAGACTTAGGCTCCAAAGTAAATGTCTTACCTAAGAAGACATGACAGTGTATGGGAGAGCCCACACTAGGCTATTCACATATCAAGTTGAAGTTATCAAATCAACACAAAGTTCTACCAATTGGAAGGCTTAAAGGTGTGACAGTAGATTTGGATGGAGTGCACACTAAAGCAAACTTTGAAGTAATAGAGATTATAGATGGCACAACACCATATCCAACCTTGCTTGGATTGGATTGGGAATTTGATAACCAGTCCATAATCAATTTGAAGACAATAAAAATGAAATTTTTATAAGGAGAATATAGAATCATTGTGCCATTAGATCCATCAGAGGGAGTAAGGTTTGTAGAACCCACTTGGTTAGATCTGGAGGAAATAAACCAGTTGTATAGAACCACCATGCGCACAAAAGATTATGTTAACCCAACTGCAGATGGGGTACTCAGCTGGAGAAGCATCACATCATGTGATTTTGACTTAGATACAGGTTTGGAGAATTGGAAGCAAAGATTACATGAAGTTTCTACAATAAGGTGAGCAAGAATAAACCGCGCATTAAGATGGGTTGGCACAAAGATAAGAGAACCTCCAAGTTTTCATGGGGTAAATGATTTAGAATAATTTATGATACAATATGAAGAGGAATTAGGATATAATAAATGTCTCTTATCCCTCGATATTTCACTCAAGGATACATCTGCAAGATGCTAGGGTGCACATAAAGAAACAATTTGGGACTGGTACCAATGTAAACAATTACTGCACATTAGATTTGGTGTAGAACAGGACAACAAAAAAATGTAGAGGTATGATGGGAAAGGAACACCAGAAAAACACTTGGAGAAGTGCATGATACATTGGAGGATGAAACCACCAGAGGAATGGCTCATCTATTGATCCATACATTGGAAGAAATTCTAGAAAACTAGTAGGTACACCATGAAATGCACAAAGGCATTGCAGAATGAACAACATTACAATGAAATTTTATAGTAACTTTCTCATTTTAAAATGAGAACCCCAAAATTGATTCAACACTAAAGCAGATAAAAGGTGTAATATTAATTTTTGAACTAGAGGTTTAAATCATGATAAAGGATCAACAACAGAAAAGACAGATAGTCAAGGAACTACATTCATGCTATCATGTGGAAGAAGAAGTACAAGATGAGGATGACCTGCGCAATATTTAGATTATAGAAATTGAAGGAGAAAGAGAGGTGGGAGGTCCATCTTTGGAGTCATAATTATTCATTGCACCAATCAAAGTGAAGAAAATCAACATTGGGACAATTGATAACCCTAAAATGGCAAGTATTGGAGACTATTGGGATGAGCAAATAGTGGAAAGAATAACGTAGTTACTGCGCGAATACAGTGACTTGTTACCAAAAACCTTTACATAGATGAAAGGCATAGAAGGAGAGCTAGGATAAATGAAGATACCTCTCAAACATGAGGCAATACTTGTCAGACATATACCTTACAGACTGAATCCGGTGTATAAGTAGAAAGTGAAGGAATAAATTGACAAAATGTTTGAAGTTGGTATCATAGAACCAATAGAGGAATCTGAATGGATAAATACTATGGTAGTGCAAGAGAAAAAACAAGGGGGTAAAATGATCTATGTATATTTGATAAAATTGAATGATGCTTGCTTAAATGTCCCATTTCCCACCCCTTTCACAGATGAGGTATTAGAGAATTTGGGAGGCCAGGAAGCATACTCACTTACAGATGGATTATGAAGTTACCATTAGATCAAGATAGCTCCAGAAGACATGTATAAGACTACTTTTGATACAGAATGGGGATCCTACCAATACACAATCATGCCATTTAGGATAAATAATGAACTGGTCATATTTTCAAGAGTAGTCATAACTTCCTTTAAAGAATTCATACATCAATTTTTAGAAGTATATTTGGATGATTGGACTGCATATAGTCTATTAAAATAACATGTAGAAGTGTTAAGGTTAATGTTGTAAAGATGTAGGAAGTGTTAGATATCATTGAATATAAAGAAATTCATTTTTGGAATACCTTTTGGAAGATTGTTGGAAAATATAGTATGTAAACAAAAGTTACTAGTGGATCCTGCTAAGATTGTAGTCATTGTCAATTTACCACCACCAAAATCAGTGCACCAATTGAGAGAAACACCGGTACACACAGGATATTATAGAAAATTCATAAAGGGGTATGCACAGATTACTGCGTCAATGGAAAAATGTTAAATAATGATATTAGATTCTAGTGGAATGAGGATTGTCAACAAGGGTTGGACACCTTAAAAGAAAATATGGCCACAACACCTATCCTGGTATTCCTAGACTAGGAAAATACATTTCATGTGCATGTAGATGCATCATGCATAGAACTTGGAGCAATTATAGTGCAGCTAGGAGTAGGGGATTTAGACCATCCAATAGCCTTTGCAAGAAGAAAATTGTCAGAATCAGAGAAGAATTACAACACCATAGAAAGAGAAGGCTTGCCATGGTATATGCACTTCAGAAGTTTAGGCACTATTTGTTGGGAAAACACTTTAAGATGTTCACAAATCATTCTTCCCTAAAATATTTAGTCAACAAGTCAGTGTTTGGGGGGGGGGATCTATAAATGGTTGTTATTGTTTCAATAATTTGATTTTGAAGTAATAGTCAAACAAGGGAAGCTAAATGTAGGAACAGATCACCTATCAAGGGTAACTAATGGCGAAGAGCCTACCAACTTGAAAGACAACTTCCATGATACACAGTTGTTTTCAGTACAAATAGATGATGAATATTTTTCTGATATTATTGAATACTTGAGTACAAGGATTGTGCCACAAGAATTTAGCACTGCGCAAAAGAAAAGTCTGGTATTCAGAGCTGCAGACTATCAATTGATTGCATGACACTTATATAAAATGGGTGCAGACAAAATTTTGAGAAGGTGTGTACTAGAGCATGAAAGGCCTAGAATTTTGGTAGAAGCTCATGAGGGAATAGATGGAGGACATTATGCTGGAAAAAATACCGCACATAAGTTATTGCGTGGAGTACTATGGTGGCCAACAATTCACAAAGATGCTAAGGAATATTTCTATAAATTTGATGTCTGTCAGAGGATTGGTAAACCTAATAGAAGGGATGAGATTCCCCTGATACCACAAGTAACTTTGTAGGTACTTGAAAAATGGGAAATAGAATTTTTTGGTCCAATCCATCCACTAGAAAAAAGTTCATGAGAAGGATATATCATTACTGCAACAACAAACTTAGCAAGATGGGAAAAAGAAACACCAGTCAAAGACTGCAACACAGAGATAGAAACACCCTTTCTGTTTGAGCAAGTGATCACCAGATTTGGATGTCGAATAATTTTGATGAGTGACCAAGGTACTCACTCTATCAACAATACTATGAAGGATATGACTGAGGATTTTGAAGTCTATCACCAGAAGAGTACACCATACCATCCTCAAGAAAATGGAACAATAGAAGCCTTCAATAAAATCTTGGAGAATGCTCTGACAAAGATCTGCAATGTCAACAGGGATGATTGGGACTTAAAAATCTAAGCTGAACTCGAAATCAGAAATAAAGTCAACTACTTTTCTTTTGGTTCCTGTTGCTAGCTATACCAGCCATGATTTTGCATGTTTCGGTTTCTTAAGATTGTTTGAATCTACTACATCAGAACTAATATAACTTAATGTATCTATAGGGTCAATTAAAACTGAAATTCGAGTGTTATTGATGTTACCTTCGATCTCTACCACCGAGGATTGGTGGTCCACTTGCCAATTGTCAATGGTTGCATTAATCCGATGTAGGCTTCTGCCTACATCACCCATCATTGAAGCTTCCTGTAGATTATGTACAACAATTCTGTTTGTCATGTTTAAATGTGGGCATTTCCTCCTGAGATGTAATTCCCCACATTCCCAACACTTTAAAGGTTCTTGGGGATTATCCCTGAATTTCTTTGTTCCCAGGTTTATTGGTTTACCACCTCCCTGTGTGCTTGGATGGTTTGTGTGAAATTATTTCCTCGCTAATCTTTTTTCTGCGTTTCAATAGGGAACTAGCTAGTATCCCTTCTTTCGTTGATTCATCCATTCCTGTTTCTTATCCTTCCAGGCTTTAGGAAACTTTTCTCGCTGTCTGTATTGATCGTAGCACATTCATGCTTTCCTGAACACTTCACTTAATGATTTGGGGTTGTTAAATTCAATTTTGTCTCGGTAGGACTGCGGTAAGCATCTTAAGAATCGTTGGATTTTTACCTTATCTTCTCGGATGTAAGGTACGAGCCTTAATAGTTCTAGGAATTTATGTATAAGGTCTTCCATTGTCATCTGTCCAAGCCTTAGTTCATAAAATTATTTTGTTTTCCTTTTGTACTAGTTTTTAGAAAGGTACTGTTTCTTGAAATACTTCTTAAAGTTGGACCATTCCAACTATTTCTCCTTTAGGCCCTTGGCCAATTTCAGGTCTTGCCACCAAATGCTGGCCTTCCCCTTCAGATTGTAGATGGCCATTCTGACCTTCATATTACTGGAGTAGTTGTAGGTCTGGAAGTATTTCTTGATGTCTAACAACCATGCCTCAGCTTCTTATCCTGTCTTGGATTCTCCATTGAAGGTATCTGGTTTGATCTTTTTGAATTCTCCTTCAAGGTGGTCTACTTGTTTCCTTTTTCTATCTATTTTAGTTTTGTCTTCAGCTGAAGGCATTCCTTCAGATGAGCTGTCTCGTTTTTCTGTTTCTGGTCCTGAGTTCTTGGAATCTCTCTTGCTGACCTCTTAGTTGTTATTAACGTCCTTCGAGATTTTATTGGTCACTATACTGTGTAGTAGAACTTCATTTATCTCTTGCTATTCCTACTATTCTTTCTTCAGTTTCTCGTTGTCGGCTTTGAAAACCTGTAGTTCAACAATAAGATTCCTCATTGTTTCCAACACTTTCATGGGTGAGCTTCTATCGTGGTTCTGTCTTGGATCTCTAGGAGGTCTATGTTTTGGATTTCCCTCCATCTTGATTTCTGCATCGTCTTGAGCTGCCATAATTATCACAAAACAGAAAGGGATTTCTTCTTGTAACAACAAGGTTTCTTAGTTTTTTCATAAATCGCAACATATGCTTAAGCGACTAATGTGGCCCTGTTCATGTCTAATGTTGTAACTTTCGCTCTAATACCATTTGTAATATCCCTCAATTTCATCATAATTTTTTTTTTCTTCTAAGGTACATTAAAACTCTAAACTGTAACACATACTCATAATTAGCGAAGAATCCAGTTAATTCTATTGTGAAAAATTGATACCTAAAGTATTCACCTTCCCATTCCACACATAACAGACTCAACATCTAGAGTTTTTCCATCCAACCTTTGCCTAAGTCCTACTAGATTTTACAAGGGATTAAAAGGTTACTCTTTGGAAGAAGGGTAGTACCTAACCCTAGGACTTAGGCCCTAGATTCTTTGTAAAACATGGACACGCAACTTTAGACCCAAAACCCATGAATAATACTTTGTACACATAGTGAGGGTGTCAGACTCTAAATGTTTCATCATTGCACTTAACTATTTGGATTTCCCTAAGTAAATACGACTCTGATGACTCCCTTGGTAACTACTTGTAGATAGAGTCTCTTTTTTTCACACACGGCCTAAGTGCTAGTTAATAGCAGGACTCTAAGAAAACAATTGGTTAAACTTTCCCGCTGTAGACATAGTGTAACTACCGGTACCAAACTGACTAGAAGTAATCAAAGAATTTCTATTTTTGAACGTAGAGTTTCCAGGAGGCTTATCGTTATCTTCAAGAAATAAATTATATGGTAGGCGGTTGACAGTTGGGAGTTAATAGTTGACTCACCATTAATGGAGGTGGATGAAGGACGAGAGCCGATCCTGTACCCTCATCCAATCCAACCACTCCAAGTCGCTCATATCACATAGCGCGTTCTCGGTTGTACTCTTCACATTCAATAAGCATGGGGTTCGGGGTTTTAGGGTAACCGTAGTTGTCTTAAGTCATTCTAAACAAAATTGCTCCGAAAGGAAACACCTTACACTTTCCTGGTGCTTATGGACCGCTCTCGGTGTGAGGAGAGTGGTGGCAAGAAGCACCTTTCAGGATTATTCCTTCGATCGGTAAGCATCAAACTCTGAAACTGAAATCCTTAATCAAACGCTCTGTAAGGTCGCTCAATCTTAATGTTATTTATAACTCATGTTCATGAATTTGCATAGGTAGCGTTTTTCGTTTTAGCTCTGTACTCACTGGTTTAAGTACTAGATTTCTCTCTAGCATACACCATGCTTTGCTATAACTATAGCTCTAGAGTTTATTAGGTTAGGGTTTCGTATGTGCCCATTGCTATGCTTAGTCCCTGATACTTGAGTCACTCAGGCATGCTTTGATTGTCGTCACTAACTTGGTTGGGCATCTGGTTAGAGGGTTATTTTCGGGTTCTCGATTGTTCGACTATTCGATGAAAATGTTTGACTATACACTTATTTTTTGGGGACCGCTCATTCCAAGGGTTGGTAGTCGGTCTAAATCTTAAAACAAAGATCATATTCTTGTGAAACATACTAATGGGCGATTGGGGTTTATGCCGTCCTTGCTCCTCCTCTTACAAATCTGAATACATTTCAAATGGGTAAGCATGACTAGGATTTTTGGCACTGTACTATGTCTGTATCTAAGCTAAATTATAGATTCGAAACATATTTTTGTGATAATGTTTATTGGTCCGCAACATCTCATCTTTACATTTTACTTTGAGTTAAATGTTGGTTTATACCTGTCATAAGACAACCTTTAAAATTTTCTTCTGGTTATTTACTGGTCTGTAAAGCTAATGGTGGGCCTCTCTGATTTCTTTGCGAGCGTACCCACTAGGGAGATTTTTGGGCCCCTCCTCCCTTATCGGACTGGGAGGCATGCGGTTCATTTGCAGTGGTGAAGGATTTCGAACCCCTCCAACTACATATGAGTATTACTTCAGCTATTTTTCTTAATATTAACTTAAATCTTCCATCTCTGTTTGATAAAGACTAAAAGATGTCTTTTGCAATGTGCAAGGTTTCGGTCGCACGAAGATATGAAGTGCAAATTCGATCACCTGCACCAAAGGTATTTGGGATTTTGTTCTATCCTTCCAAATAGCTTAAGCGTTCAAGGTAGATTGTGGTAGAGAATGTTCATTTGTATACTATTCAAACTCTGCAAAAAAAATATTTCCAAGCTCCAATACGAGAGTTGACAGTAAAACTAAAGGCTCTGGCTGAATGGTTTAGTCGAGTTTTCTTGTACCGACGCCTATATTGACTTTTGGAAAGGAATATATATATATATATATATATATATATACGATCTAAATTTTCTTTTTATATTGGAGTTACTGATAGTTTATAGTCTTTTAATCCTGTAACTTTATTTTCAACTTTAACAATGTATGCCTTCGGCAACTAAGAGTACTGGGTGTGAAATCCTTTCGCAGTTATTGAGATAAAATTCAATATGAGTTTGCAATTAGTTCGATAGACTATTTGTTATATTCCGAGATGTATTCAATATGTTCCTAAATTTCCTTACTTCCGTTTATACGAATTGTCTAAATTTATATTACCTCCGTTCACGGAGGGTTTGATTGGATCTATACCTTAAGTGATTATACAGGCTTGAATTTGCTTATATATCACAAAAGGGATTGAGAATTCCTGACTCTGTACACTACATCTGGTTTATTTCTTTATATAAACTGTCATCGTATATAAATTTGTTGGTTCTGCTTTGGTTGTTCGGTGTGGTATGGTTTATCCGATAGGTTCTTTCATCTAAAAAATTCTTGGAAAATGTACTACTCTTTATAATGTTACAAAGTCCCTCTGATCAAATCTGCGATAACGCTTGATAATAAGGAAAAGGAATATGTATATCAGATAAATGTTCCCTATAGTTCCTACATTTCGTAATTGTTCCTGTTATCATAATTGCATGTCTACTGGAAAAGATTACTTACCGAATGTAGGACATGTCTATATATGTGTAGGTATAAACTTATAATTCCTGCTATCAACACTGAGTCTGAATTATTCTCCTATCGTGTTCATGCTGAGTGCCAGCCAAACAAATAGACATACTTATATACACAGATATCTATCAGAAATACATCTAGGTATATACATACATACATACATACATACATACATACATACATATATATATATATATATATATATAT
>JASDQU010437679.1:50202-69902 GCA_032191745.1 Picea mariana | reverse complement strand
CAACAATAATCTAGCCTGTGGGATAAATTCTAGAATTGGCCATACACATTCTTCATGTAGCACAAGTAACGAAAAGGAATTTCATTATTCATTCTATGCTTTAAGTTGAAAAAATTATTCAGTACTAAGTCTGATGACATTCAGTAATTTTTATGCTTTACAAGGGTGAACAGAATTCATCCATAATATTATTCCATTCTAAATGACAAATGCATTCCATTAAACCAATTTAGTCATTTTGTAAATGGTATTCAATTGAAAAATTCTATTCTATAGTACAATTCTTTAACATTGTCGATACATTTTCAGCATCAATGAGATCCAAGATATAAATCACAAATAAAAACAACCATAAAAAATCATTGATTGTCGATTATCGATAAATTTTTGGCATCGATGAAGTCTGAGGGACGAAACTGCGAAACATTAACCGTCACAAATCGTCGATACATCGTCAGCATCGGCAGGATAGGACGCTGTAGCCAGGGATGTATGTCTAAGGAAAATCCCCAACATCGAAAATAAATTCTCCTCATGCCCCTTCTGCCTCATTTTCCATGTACCTTCTTGAAATCATTACCCTTCTGGTTGGTTGAGTCAATTTCCCATTACTAAATGACTTGGTTTTTCATCATTATCTCTCTTGATTAATTCTTTGTGCAATTTTTTTCTGTTTTCTTGAAGGATAATTTCATGTCATTATTTGGTTTGAAATACTTGTCATCATGCTTTCCATTGATTGAGCATGCAACATGTTGACCAATTGTTTTGTCTACATAGGAGACATCTAGGACCACCAATTCCTTTGTATGCATAGTAATCTTTCACAGGAAAGATGCACCAATTCGGAGCAATCCATTTTGGGCTTAGATTTCAGGCCAAACAGACATGTCAAATATTCAAGGGTGGAGATATAATAGTAGATGCAGATCAATGGATCGTTTCCATGCAGAGTCTCAAACTCGCGCAAGGATTAATTGTAGAGCTACACAAACTTCACTCCACGACTTTAGCGCCAAAACTTCCGAGCTCATATTTGTCGAAAACTCCCGAATGTTGAACCACTGCATCACTTCGCAAGATTATCCATCTGGGAGATCTCCACACTTAGCACTAAAAACTTCCAAATGTCGAAATGTCAGAGTGACGTGGAATTCATCAATTGAGGAACATGGAATTCATCCGCTGAGACATGTGGCACTTATTTTAGACACATTTGGTTATGTCATCCAACCATTTTTGGGTGAAACATGTCAGACCTTCTTTCTGTGACACGTAAGTGATATGACATCATACTGCCAAGTCAGATATGGGAGATCACCATTCTGGTAGATTCCAACCCAGTGAAAATGCAAATTGTCGAAGTGTCGAAGTGTCAAAGAGCCAACGACATGCGGCATCAATCTGTTGATGATGCATGACACTTTCCTATCATGACATGTGGCACTCATTTCAAGCATATTTAGGTTCGTCATCTGTTCTATTTAAAGTGACACATGTCAGCCTTCTTTCTGTGACATGTCAACGATATGACATCAGCCACCACGTCACTCTGGGATTTTAGCACTCTAGGGAATTTCAACTCAAAGAGAGCACAGTTCTTTGAACCCCCAAATTGTCGAAGTTTCAGAGCCCCTAACTGCCATGTCACTCTATAGAATTGTAACTTCGAGAGATTCTCAAACTCAACATTCATAGCTCTCAAATGCCCGAATTTCCAAAGTGCCAAAAAACAAAATGTTTAACGATAAATACTAGGTTAATTAGCAATAAGTGGTGTTTAATGACTCTGGGAGTCTGGGCCTCCGGGAGATACGAATATTCTGCACTTCAAATCTCCCAAATGTTCAATTTCTAAAGATGCTCACCCACATTTGTGGTACATTTTGAAATGTTTGAAAAAAAGGGGTGCCAAACCAGAATTAGGGAAACTACATGACTGGACGACAAAAAGAATATCAGAGACTTTGGAAAATGCCAGATGACTTGATTCTTTCCTCGAAGGGATAATTGGGGTAAAAACACTTCCAACATCCAGCTATCTCTTAGTGTCCTCCAGGAGCATGCTACATAACACAGTTATGTCACTCCCAGTCATTTCCTGCCAAATATTGGTTCACCCCAGCATGTGCATCAGTCTAGCTTCAGTGTTAGTAGTAGTTTTTAATTGTCCAATTGTGAAACTCTTTTAAATTCAGACATATTAAGTGGTCTTTTTATGTGATAATAACCACTCCTTTTTTGTTAAGTCAAGTTTAGATTATTCAGTAACGTATTCCAACAGTGTGTTTATTTAATTTGATAAGTTGTTAACAACCGATGTGTAGAGATAAGCCTTAGTTCCACACTGGTTGAGGGCCTCCACATCTATGATAAATAGGTATCATTTGTATGTTAGAAAGGGTCGATGGTTTTGGAGAGAAAGACCTTTTTTGAAATTTTGTAAGAGAACTATTTATGTGCAAGCTATTTTAATTAAGAAATTTTGTTTAGAACCAAAGACACTTCTTTCATCTAAGGCGTGAATGTGATTGGACCAAGGGGAATTATCTTTTTCTTTGGATTCAATATTTTCTATTGTATTGAGTAAGAGTTACTATATATTATATTTAATGTTATGTTATGATGTTGTAACAATTCTTTTATTCTAGTTGATGAATAGAAATCGATTGTGTTAACCTGTGATTGATAATAGAGAATTAAAAATTACTTTTCTTGCATTAACTTCTTGTCACGTGTATATCTTATTTCTGTGAATATTATCTCAAACAACGTTGAATGTCTACTAATCAAAATGGTATTAATTCTAGTTTGAAGTAGTTTATATTTTCTTCGTCTTCATACTACAGTATAAAGGTTTTCCTACAACCTAGCCTTCCCCCCAACACATAGTTACCTTCCCTTTGCCATCTAGTTTAAAGATATATCTTTCTTTTTTATAAAAATTAGAAAAGTACCAAAACTAGAACTGTGTAGCCTGAGGAAAGGCCTCACAGAAAAGACATATTTGTCAATCATGATTAAATCCCATTGATAATTCGAGCCAAATCATAAATATGGATAACCTTACCACTCATCAAACACTTGCAAGTCTAATTGGGCCTCTCAAGAAGGTTTGGTTCTTGTTGTTGATTTAAAGGGATATCAAACCCCTTAACAACATTGGCACTAGAAGGAGGGCCTAAACAAATGCATGGATTACA
Organism: Picea mariana; assembly: GCA_032191745.1. Classification (NCBI taxonomy): domain Eukaryota; kingdom Viridiplantae; phylum Streptophyta; class Pinopsida; order Pinales; family Pinaceae; genus Picea; species Picea mariana. The sequence continues at coordinate 66,699 of JASDQU010437679.1, read as the reverse complement.
ATATTTCTGATAAAATATTCCGCAAAGCCTATAGATTCAAAAAAACCCACATGCATGGCTAGTCACTCTCAAGACAACCCACATACAGAGAGTACTCCCAATATGAGTGACTCACCTCAACATGAAGAGGAAGAACACCTATACCATGAAATACCTTACACTCTTCCCCATGAAGAGTTAAATAAGTTTAGAAGAATCACTAGATCTTATGCCCATAAAATCAGAGCATTACCTTTAGCTCCTTTACTTCCAAGAAGAAAAAAAATAAGCAGACCAGTTGTTGACACCCCTGACCAGGTATTTGTTCACACGGTAGAATACTTGATATATTTTTCCCTTACAGAGATAGAAAAACCCCTTAATCTGATACCTGAAACACCAGCTGGTATCTACTCTGAACCTAATGATTTTAAATCTGAAAAGGAAGGGTCTAACTCGGATTGCTTAGGTTCTAAATTAGAAGACATGAAGGATAATAATGATAACAATGGAGAAGGGGGAAATCAATCTCAATACAACCAACCATGGTTGGAAAGAGATTCTCTGGATATCCCAGGATGGGTGCATAACCTACCCATAAATCCAGAAAAATTACTTCCTAAATTTGACCCTGAAATCTCCACATTGCTTGAGGACCATATTAATAAGTTCATATCACCTATAAGATTGATGAATGTGCAACACGAAGATGTAGTGTGAAGTATTTTTCCTTATACCTTTGAAAATTGAGCCTCAAATTGGTATTTGAACCTACCAGTTGTTTCCATAACTAGATGGAAAAAGTTTCAAGGATTTCTTGGACAAATTTGCTGAAGAAACTACCAAAAGATATTTAATGGTTGAAATGTTCACCGCCACAATGAGTCCAAAAGAAAAAGTTAAATATTTCAACCAAATATTCACCACCATTTTGAAAAAATTCCTACCCGAAGCTAAACCTACCCAAGAGTTTCAAATTGAAGTATATGATAATGCTCTCGCATCTTCTATTTCCATGTTCGTAAAAAGGGCTTCTAAACATACTTTAGCTGAAAACTTCGAAGAAGCTAAAACAGTTATTTTCCAAATGAAAGGATGCAAAGAATTTCAGATATAACTAATAAAAAAGGAAACCTAATGTCTACCTAAAAGAGGACTTTCGTTAACAAGACCCCCGGGAAAACAAACATAACAAGGTCTTGAGAAAGAGGGAGGGGATCTACAAAACCTATAGTGGATGATCAAAAAACGTTCGAACGAGATCGTTGATATGAAAAGGAATATTGGGGAAAGAAATCCAAATCAAAGACCTTATAAACCCTTTTTTTAAATAAATCCACCCTTAAAATCTTTTGAACCTCCCCAATCTAACCTAAACATTGATTTAGGGAACATAGCATATGAATCCTTCTGCACGTACCATCAAGAAAATCATTCAGAAAGAGACTTCCCCCAATGGGTGCATGTTATGAATCTAATGGCTAATCGATCCCTAGATGAATTCTCTCTAACCAAAAAACCCAGTAGCTCGACAATAGATTTTATCGATCAAGAAAGTTAAGAGCCATCGGAAGAGACAACCATGTTCTTATGAGATTCCAACCACCTGATGCTTTTCAAAAATGTTGTTGAAGTGAAAGGACCTCCCACTGAAGTTCTAGTTGTACAAACGTGTGGTAGAAGTCAAACTATCCAAATTAATCCCACCACTACTCAATTATCTAGAGGGAAACCAATGATCGATCACCCCAAACCGTTATTTTCTCCCCAAAATAACTGTTATTTTCTCCCTGAGAAGCTCCTAAACTAGACTACAATGTGGTAGAATACTTAAAGAAGATGAAGGATAATGTATCTATCATGGACGTGTGTAGGATCCCTCAACAAAATAATATTATGTTACATGCCTTGAAATCAATAGATACTCCTATGACAAGCACTAATCAAAGTGAGGTCCCATCTCCCACAAGTTTAACAAATAAGCCAAGTGTAGATGTTTGTTCTTTAGACAAAAGAGGAAGGCCATTTGTTCTTCCTTTCCTATTGACATTTGAAGTTTTCAACATAAATCTACATAATTGGCTAGTTGATTCAGGGGCATCTTCAAATGTCATGCCATTTTCAATTTGCAAAAAATTGAATGCAACCCTACTCAAAAGTGACAAACATGTTATACAACTAGATATGACTCAAGTAAAGTTCATTGGGGAACTGAAAGATGTCATGAGCAAAATTGCTAGACACCCAAAAATTGTTCAAGTAATTGACATAATCACAATAGAGATCCTGGAGGCTTATGGGTTGCTACTTAGCCAAGACTGGTCTGAGAAATTAAATGGATACTTTAGTACCGACTGGGATCACCTTTGGTTTCCATTAAAAGGACATAAAACCATGATCAGGATTAATAGAGAAATATATCTCAAACATAACATCACATATTTAGAGACCCCAAATAAACCCTCGTCGACAGAGTTCCCTATTTTAGGAAACTACTCCTGTGATTCCGATTTTAATAATTTTTCCCCTCACGTGTTTGACATACCTCCTACTCAAAAATCCAAAATGATTTTTCAAGTAGACTTACTAGAAGCCTCAGAGGAAAGAATCCTCTATCAGTATTCTCCGATAGGAATAGCAAACAAGGATGTTGAAAGCGAAATAATATCTATACATGAAGAAGTTAGAAATTCCCCTCCCTAAATTTGGATGTTGTACTTTGATGGTTCTAAATCGTAAGAAGGGTCGAGATTAGGTTGTATCCTCATTGACCCAAAGGGGAGACAAAAATTATTATCCTTCATATTAGAATTTTAATGGACTAATAACACCGTTAAATATGAAGCTCTAGTCCAGGGACTAAAGAAATCCATCAACTTAAACATAAAAGAATTGAAAGTTTTCGGAGACTCTGAAATTGTCGTTAGGAAAGTAAAGAATACTATCCACTAGAATTCAACTCACTTAAGAAATTCCCAACAAGAGGTGCACAAACTAATAGAAAATTTTGAGGCCTTCAACATTACCATTGTTCCCAGGATGAAAAATACCCTTGCTTATTCTCTATCCACTGCAGCCTCTAGATTATCTCCTTTAGAAGATTACGAATCCTCAAGGTTTACAGTAGAACAAATCTACAAACCATCGGTACCTAACAACATTTCTAACTGGAAATTCTCTGAAAGGGATGAACAGATTGAAGATTTCCTGACTAATCAAGAGAATTTTAAGGATTTGGCCATTGATGATGAAATGTCCCAATAACTACTCACATAATAAAATCTCCACGAGCAGAAGAAGGGAACAGATCATTCTAGTGACAAAACAAAGTTTTACATGATACCAAAAGGAGTGGACAATATGGAGAACCTTTTTGACTTAAGGGAAAAGTTTAGGGGACCAAAGAATGAAAAAATAGGGAGCTCATGCCCTATATACAAAACTATAAACCTAGGAACCCCCAAGAACCCCAATAATGTCAACCTAGCCAAGAGAGTGTCCAAAGAAGACATGAAATATTATCTTAAACTATTTAAAGAATATCAAGATGTATTTGCTTGGTCTTACCAATAATTGAAAATGTATGATACTCACATTATCCAGCATACGATCTCGTTGAAATCAAGAATAAAACCCTTCAAACAAAATCTTAGTAAGTACCACCCATATTTGGAACCTCTTATGTATCAAGAGCTGGAGAAATTATTAGATGCAAAGATTATCTTTCAGCGAAGACACTCTGCATGGTTAGACAATCTAGTGTCTTTCAGAAAGAATTCTGGGGAGATCTAATTGTGTGTAGATTTTAGAAACCTTAATAGAGCATCAGAAAAATATAGCTACCTAGTCCCACCCATGGAACAACTCTTATAGATAGTTTATGACTCTGAAATTTTTTCTCTCCTAGACGATTTCTTGAGATATAATCAGGTCCTGGTTTTAGAAGATGATTGATTAAAAATGACCTTTCGAACCAAGTGGGGAACCTTTTCTTATAAATGCATGCCCTTCGGGCTGATTAACACAGGGGATACCTTCCAGATGGCCATGGATGTATATTTTCCAGGATTAATTAACAAGTGTGTGGTAGTCTATTTAAATCACGTAATGGTATACTCAAAAAATAAGGAAGACCACATTCAACATTTGACTTAGATCTTCAAAAGATGTAGGAAATATGGAATATATTTGAACCCTAAAAGAACCATATTTGGCATAGAGGAAGGGAAGATACTAGGTCATATTATATATTAAGAAGGAATTGACATTGACCCTGAGCAGATAAAAGTGATAGCTCAACTCCCTTTGCCTACAATAAAAAGGCCATGCAATCTTTCTTTGGGAAAATCAATTTTGTAATAACATTTACTCCCGATTTCATCGAAATTGTCAAATATTTACAAAGAATGATCCACAAAGATGCAGGGTTTAAATGGGATTAAGAGAGCAAAGGTTATTTCAATAACATCAAAACTTCCATCTCCCAAGCACCATTGTTATGAAGCCCTGATTTCAACAAATATTTTTTCCTTTATACCTTTTCTTCGAACCAATCCTTGGCTGTAGTACTTACCCAGAAGGATGATGAAAACAATGAAGCACCAGTATCCTTTATGAGCACCAACTTGCAAGGAGTTGAACTGAAATACCTTTCTATAGAAAAACATGCTTACATAGTCTATAAAGTAGTAAAAAAATTTAGATCCTATATCTTGAAAAATCACACTAAAGTCATAGTACCTCATCCAATGGTCCGATCTCTATTTACTCAATAGTAGATGGGAGAAATAAAGGGAAATTGGATGGAATTTGTCCAAGAATTTGATCTAGACATAAAACCTACCAAAATAGTCAAAGGTCAAGGATTCTGTAAATTGGCTTATGAAGCCCAAGATTTGATTAATGCAGAAAACCTCGGTTGGGAAAATGAGCTATCATTATGGTGTGGCGATGCCTTATACGTACCTCCCGAGTAAGAATCCTGGTATGGAAACTTGTCTTATCTCCTATATCATGGAACTTTTCTGGAAAACCTAAACCCTAGATAAAGGAGAGCCCTCAAGTTAAAATCCACTCAATATCGCCTCATAAATTCTGTGCATTTCTGCGTAAACTATGATGGATTACTCCTTAGATGTCTTGAATAGGACAATGAAAAAAGGGTACTGAGAGAACTCCATGATGGCCTAGTAGGTTGAAATTGTCTGGGAGAAACCATGGCTCACAAAATATTAAGGGCTAGGTATTATTGGCCTACTATGTTTAGGGACACTCTTGCATATTCTAGGTAATGTAAAGCTTGTCAAGTAAGCACCAATAGAGAAAAGAGGGGAGTTGTTCTGCTCCATCCAGTGACCATATCCAGACCAGTCGAACAATGGGGAATATATGTCATAGGATAAATTACTCCCAATTCTTCGAAACAATATAAATATATATTGAATTCCATAGACTATTTTGTGAGATGGACGGAGGCTATCCCTCTCATGCACGTTAATGAAAAGGTAGTAATCCAATTTTTAGAACAAAAACTAATAACAGGGTTTGTATTTCCCTCTATTATCATTTTTTACAATGCTGCCTACTTTTCTTCCATGCTCTTGAAAGAATTCTCCCTTGATAAGGGGATCAGAATAAGATATTATGAAAACTACTATTCACAAGGGAATGGGGTACCAAAGTCAACTAATAAAAACCTGGTGAGAATTTTAAAAAAGACATTTGTTGAAAATAAGAGGAATTGGCATAATTTACTTCATAATTCCCTATGGGCTGATAGAGTAACACCTAAAGAAGCCATATGAAACTCTCTATACTTTCTTGTATATGCACAAGAAACCATTCTTCCAAATAGATTGTATCTTCCATTTTTGCATCTTTCCTAAGCATCAAGAGGTCAAGCTTCATCCACTCTACAACAAAGGATTGATACCCTTCTCATGTTGGATGAATAAAGAGAGAAGGATAAAGTTAATTTCATCTCTCATTAGTAGGTAGTTAAAATATGGTTCGACAAAAATAAGGCCAAAGAAAAACAATTTGAGGTAGGAGACCTAGTCTTGAAGTGGGATAAAGAAAATGAGTCCAAAGGAAAACACTCAAAGTTCCAAAATATATGTCTCAGACATTTTTAGGTGGTCGAGAAGATCGGGGCAAGCACATACTGGTTGAAAAATATGAGGGGGCAATCTAACACCCTCCTAGTGAATGGTCAGGCCATAAAACAATACTTCTCCTAAAAACTTAAAAAAAACAAATTGTGCCTTTTGAGGTTTTGTTTGAGTTACTGTTTCTTTTTTAGCATACATTTTGATTAGGATGAGTGTGTGGGCTTAGGGAAGACTGACTTAGAACTCCTTTTTTTTTTCTTGTTATTTTATTTTAATTAAGTTGTGTTTCGTAAAGCAGTGGTTGACTTTAATAAATACGATGAAGGAGACTCTACTCCTAACCTACACTTATCTACAAAATAAGAGACGTTGGGAAATTACAAATTTTCAAAATCATATTTGTCTTTATAAGCATACTACCTGGGGAAGAGATGAAATATCTGTCTAGTGGTCCGGTAACACTAAATGGAAAGATGGCTAGATGGAAAGAATCACATGTACCTATAGACAGAGCCAGGAAAAGCTCCACGTTAACACTTTCACCTTGTCAAAAAACATATATACTCTTCTTTGAATCACTCTTGGTATTTATGCTAGAAAACGATGATCCATAAAAAGAGTGTAAAGTCTGAGATGGTATCCAGATAAATTTTTCGAGGCTATGGACACTCGCTGGAAGCAAAGAAAGGTCTTTGATGTTGGGGTGACTATGTCGGGGCTATGGATGCTTTTTGGCATTGGAGAAACATCGTAAGGAAGGAATACTAGCTAAATGGCCTCATTTCAATGAATGCCCTACCTGGCTCTTGTCTAGAAAGGAAATGGATTGAGGTTAAAAGAAAAGAGGATGAAAAAGTTAAACCCCATAGGTAGATATGGATTTGCAGACCTGGGAACTTGTGTACACATTGATAGAAAATTTTTTGTTGAAAATAAATAGAATAAGGCCAGATGGCTCCCCAACAAATTTGCACAGGCTAAACATGATGGAAGGAGCAGAGATTCTTTTTTTCCCAGAGAATCGCCATTTGTTGAGCACTCAACACACCCTAAAAGACTTTGTGAAATTTATTTCTTTTTGGGTACCACTTATCATTTTTTAATCAAAGTCAGTGTTGTGGGGTGGATGGATTTATATGTTGTTATTGAGTCTTGTTATTGGTTATTCTTGTTTGGTTTTAATTTATTGATGGATTGATTTTTTTTAGTAACATGGCATGAAGGGCATAAAATGTACATGGTTTAAAAATTTTCAAACAATCGTTGATCAAAAAATTCTAGTCTATAGTACATTTCTTTAACATCATCGATACGTTTTCAACATTGGTGAGATCCAATATATAAATCACAAATATAGACAACTATAACGAATCACCGATCGCCGATACATTTTCGGCATGGGTGAACTTCGAGTGACGAAATTATGAAACATTAATCATCACAAATCACCGACATCCGCTCGTCGATACATCGTCGACATTGGCAGTATAGGACATTGTATCCAAGGATGTATGTCTAAAGAAAATCCCAAGTTAATTAGAAATAAGTGGTGGTTGATGACTTCGGGAGTTCGGGCCGCCGAGAGATATGAATATTCTGTGCTACAAATCCCCTTAATGCTAGATTTCTAAATTTGTTCACCCACATTTGTGGCACGTTTTGAAATGTTTAGAAAAAGGGGGCAACAAACCATAATTGGGGAAACTACATGACCAGATGGCAGAAAGGATATCAAAGACTCTTGAAAGCACCAGATGACTTGCTTATTTCCTCCAAGGGATAAGTGGGGGAATTTTTTTTTCAACATCTAGCTATCTCTCAGTGGCCTCCAACAACGCGTTGCATGCCAATGCTCGATACAGAACACAGTTCTATCACTCCCAGTCATTTCCTACCAAATCTTAGTTCACCCTAGCATGTGCATCAGTCTAGATTCAGTGCTACTAACAGTTTTTAATTGTTCAATTGTGAAACCTTTTTAAATTCAAAGATAATAAGTGGTCTTTTTTGTGTGATAAGAACCACTCCTTTTTCTTTAAAGCCAATTTAGAAGTATTCATTAACATATTCCAACAATGTGTTTTAGTTGAGTTAATAAGATGTTAACAACTGATGTGTAGAGCTAAACCTCATTTCCACACTCATCGAGGGCCTCCACATCTGTGATAAATAGGTATCTTTTGTATGTTAAAAAGGGTCGATGGTTTTGGAGAGAAATACATTTTCTAAAATTTTGTAAGGAACTATTTCTATGCAAGTTATTTTAATTTGGAAATTATGTTTAGAACCAAAGACACTTCTTTCATTTAAGGTGTGAATGTGATTGGACCAAGGGGGATTATCTCTGTCTTCGGATCAATATTTGTTGCTATATTGAATAAGGGTTATTGTATCTACTATTTAAATTTATCTTATGATGTTGTAATAGTTCTTTTATTGTAGTTAATGAATAGAAATCGATTTTGTTAACCTGTGATTGATAATAGAGCATTGAAAATTACTTTTCTTGCACTAACTTCTTGTCACATGTATATATTCTTTATGTGAATATTATCTCAGACAATGTTGAACGTTTACTAATCAAAATGGTATTAATGCTAGTTTGAAGTAGTTTAGATTTTCTTCGTCTGCATGATGCAATATAAAGTTGATCTTGCAACCTGTTGAAATATTATAACTACGAAGAGTATTCTATTTATTATTGAGTTATTATTCATCAGAACAATACCCTTTTGTGTATTGATCATGTGAGTATTTATACTTGACCAAGTCCCATCTCTTGGATTGGTCAAACCCTAATTATATTATGCTAATTAATAAGTTGCCCCCTAGGCCTAATTAAAGTGGTTTTAACAACTAAGAAGAGAATTCAGCCCTGCCTAGTGAAGAGACACCTTTCCAGTGCCTTCCAAATAGTATAAATAAAGGAGGCTAGTGTCTCATTTGTTAACTCACTCATTCACTCATCAAGTGTGAAAATTTGGAGAGATGCAATTGGGAGAAGAAGGAAGAGAGGGGTGCATTGCTCAGTGTTGGATGTTCTCTAGTGTTTTCGTTTATTTTTTTGGCATTGTATTGGCTATCTATATTAAGGAAGTTTTTGTTGGGTTTTGTCCCTACTAGCGGGAAAATCCCCCTATAACTATACCAGAGTTTAAGACATATACAAAGAAAATGATCGTCTAAAAGTCAATCTAGTTTCTACTCTACCCCAAACATACCAAAAAAAATGAACAGAAAGCAGTAGAAGACAAGATCGATAGTTGCACCTTTTATCCCATGTCTGGTGATGGTATCCTCAAGCTCTGTGGCTCCAAAGACTGCAAGTCTCCTCCCAAGGCTGACCTGCATCTAAAGACTAGAAAAACAAGGGCTACAAGCATGCTATTTCTATTCATAAATTAGGGTTAGATATCAAATGTTATGTATAAATCAAAGAAAAGAAACAAAACATAATCATTTGGGACAGGGAAAAGAGATACTTTTATTCATCAAACAAATACTGAAACTTGCAATCCTTGTTGGCCATCGTTCCTTGAACCTGGTCCAGAATCCTCTTTACAATTCTCAAGTGCACCTTCAATAAGCCTCTTCTCTCAATCTACTAATCACCTCAAGGGAATGGAATGGATTGAATGGAAGAAAAAAGGGTTGAAGAGGGAATGTTGATGCAACAACTCACAAAAGGTAGCAAATGCTTGGGCAAGGAAGGGAAGTGAAATTGGGCAGAGTTTCATTGTTCTTATGATTCCTTTTGAAATCAGACCCCGACACCTCCTTCTATATGAAAAAATGATGGTTATTCGATTGGGGGACGGGCTATAGTAGGTGAATTGGTTGGGAAACCTCCAATAGCTCGTGAATTCCACCAAATTCCTTACAACTTTTTAATTTTTTCAAATTTTGGAGGTATATGTGAGTTGTGTATTGTGCATAAAGTGTATGTACATGGGATGCATATCATGCAGCAAGTGCATGTAAACGGGATTTAGTGGTGTAGGGTGCATACATGCTCTAAAAATTGATTTTTTAAGTAGAGCTTATCGACAATGATTTGGAAAATTATGCAAGTAAGAGGGCCAATGCCATGTATGCATGAGTAGGGAATTTTAGGGCTATAATAGATGCCCCCTAATGTATGAGGTCAGAAGAGAAACTGATGGAAGAAATACATTACAACATCTTCACCACTGCACAAAATCGAGTGAGCTCGGGACTAGAGTTCAAGAGGTTCCATCTACAAAACAACAATTGTCTCTTCGAGGCGGGCATACCCATGCTCGGGATGAAATGAATCATGGTTTCCAATCAAATGCAATACAGATCCATGTCATATAACTATATAATGTGTATCCACAATCAATACACAATGGATCTACATCTCAATATCAGTCAAAGATATACAAGTATAGTATTCATATTCAAGAAGCTAGTGATGCCTGCAACTAGAGATGAAGTATTCATATCTCGAGAAAAAAATTCAATATATTCAAAACTCAAGTAGGAGTACAATGGGAGTGTAAGGCTCACTACCCTAAGGTCTTCGATAATCTATCAGGAAAATACTGGAGGATCTCGATGATCAGGAAGAGAACTTCATCGATTTCGAATCTAGACTTGACTAGACTCTCGGGATGGCCGACTCATGAAAGTCAAGAGACAAATTGCAGAGAGGATGACTCAAGTTGGGTAAAAATTCCCTTGGACAAAAGCATGAAATATGATCAGACTCAGGAAGCATGACCTTGACATAAGTTTGTGATGTAGTAGGCAACACAAACTCTCCATATGTTTGTAAGAGTAACCAAACGGAGGAGGACACAACTCTATGTAGAAAGAAAAACTTCCTAAAGTCATAATAGATCCCAATGATTGATGAACAAATGGAAGGATGTGCTTTGTCCAAGGGCGATTCTCTTTGCTGCTGAAAAAAAAAGAATGTATATTTCCCGTCCCCTCTTTTTGGAATATTTGAATTTTTTGTCTTTTTCAATTTTTTAAAGAACTTGAAAAAGAATAAAATAATTCTACATTACAAAGGAGGAATGAGTGTTGCAAGAAAGCAAGTTGGTTCCAATCGCATGGAACATACTAATGCTCAGGGAAAGGAGACATGTGCAAGATAAGGACACTTGGGGAAAATTCCTCCATGGGTCAAGGTGTCAGGTCACATAAGCAAGAAGTGTTGCAAGGCTTACATATAAGGAATGCTTCAAAGGTTTAGTTGAGAGCAAAATGGAGCTGACATTAGGCCAAAGACACAAGGATGAGACCCCCAATGCGATTAAGGAAGACAAAGTGAGACCCCTTCTATGTAATTTTTTACGAGGCTAGAGAAGGTAAGCTCGGTATTTTTTTCACATTTAGAGAGTCTGAAAAAACACAAAAGAAGACTCCAGGGAGTACCTTTTTCGGAATTAGTCTAGTCAGTTTGGAAAAGGGTTGAAATTGCACCGAAAATACATCTATTCAAAACCATTTTAACGAGTGTGAAAAAGACAAGATCACTCAACAATCTTTTCAATTTTAAGGAGTATGAAAAGAGATTAACTATGGACTCATAGCCATTTTCAGAGTTTAGTCTCCTTAGCCCAAAAAAGTATAAAAGTAACTGAAGAGAAATCTCCTGGCGAGACAAATCTCCCGAGCTGTACATTTTTCCGCTATAATATATAGGCTAGAAAAAAGGTTAAACTCATGCCAGTAGATGTTCTTCTGAACCAATTTAATGAGTGTGAAGGAACAAGGTCACTCAACGATCTTTTCAATTTTAGGGAGTCTGAAAAGATCTTAACTATGGACTCTGGGGGGGTTCCTTTTTCATAAGTAATCTCCAAGGCCCGAAAAAGGTGATAAACCAAACCAAGGAGAATGTTCATTTTTTGAATATTTAGTCCCTCAAGCCTAAAAAAGGGTTAAAATTACACCTGTGAATACTCTTCTATCAAACCTCCTAGATCATACCTTTATTCGTAAAATTAGCCATTCGGACCAAAAAATGGGTAAACTACCACTGGATGGATGTGCCTTCAAATTTGGGTTTGGCGAGTGTGAAGGGAAACAAGATCGCTTGGAAACATTTTCTCTTTTAGAGAGTCTGAAAAGGACTTAAAGAAGACTCCAGGGGGATACTTTTCTTAGTTAATCTAGACAATATTGAAAATAATAAATACATTATCATTGGATTTTGATTTCGAATTTCAAAGTGAGCTTGAAGGACAACAAATCATGCTCATTAGGGAGTCCCGAGGGTAAGGCCTAGGATGATAATGAAAAAGAGAATGAGGCTTTATTATGTAATCATGACAAGACTAAAAGGGCCTTACAAGCCTATAGTCATAACTGACAGCATGGACACCAAAAAAAATCAAAGGATCTACCTAGCGAATCCATGTAAAGGTAGGCTCTACCACCTAATTACGACACTTCTAAAGCAGCAATGAAGGTTCCATGTCGTACTTCGATGGGGTCAATCCTATGGAAAAGGGAAAAATATAAGGAGATGCAGAAAGTGGGAATGAAATCCTAACTTACATGCAAAAAGTTGGAAAAAATGACTTTTAACAAAGGAAAAAAATGTGACCCATCCCAAAAAATCACCAAATCGAAAGGAAAATAGTATTGGAATGACCAATAGAAAATTCATAAGTGAAATCAAGTGATCACCAAGACAGTAAAAAAGACAAAGGGGCAAAAAGGGCCAAAACATTCTATAAATAGAAGTGGACAACTCATTTTTACCATTGCAATTTGAAAATAAACCAAAAGGTGAAAACCCCCCTTTGCTAAAAGAGTGGAGTCCAGGAGATTCAGTGGACGAAATGACCTTATGTTTGGACCAAGTAACTACAAACCACCTATACTTGCAATTAAATACTTCCTTTATTCTTTAATTTTTCATTGGAGGGGGCATGCTCATGTAAAAAGAGAGGCCCTACTTGTACGTGGGTTGTCCAAGGCTAGCCCATGTATGTACTCAGGAAGAAGACTAAACACCCCATGTACATATGCAACTATGTAAAATGCATCTTGCGTACACCCTATAGAACTTTGAAAAAATAAATTGAAAGAACTGAATCCTCTCAATTTTTCCATGTAATAGGATGTATGTTCACTGGAGAGAGAGAGAGAGCATGAGGTGTTTGATGTCCTAGTTGAGGAGGACCTTGTGGCCATTGCTACACTTAAAAAATGTGGGTTATGGAAGTTCTTCCAGTGTCCAATTATGAGGGCACAAATGAGGTTGCTCAATGCTCTTGTGGAGTATGGGCATCCTGATGTTGAGGCTTTCATGCTAGAGGTTCAATCACTGACCCCAACCACAGAGCATATCTACTTTTTGACTGGCCTCTCGAGAAGAGGGGAACCAATTAACTTCAGGAATTTTCCTCCAGGTCCTTTCAACATGAGGACTACATTCAAATGCATTTTGAGGCTGGCACTAAGAAGGTAGGTTCTCAGGTTCCAATCCACAATATCACCAGCCTATCTTTATGTGTGATATTACTTTTGATTGGGCAGATTACTAGATCCACAACCTTTCATCAGGCCTCATGGGCACACATGCATTGTGCCATTCATTTCTTGGAGGCCACCATTTTTTACTTGAGTACTACCATTCTTGTATGCATGAAGAGACAACTTGCAGAGTGTTGGTGGCATACAAACAAGAACTTTGGGTTTGATACTTTCTTGTGCTCCTTCTTCTTTGAGAGGCTTCCTAGTCTCATTCCTAGAGAGACAATATGGGGGCATGTATTCTCCTTCCCAACAGTGAGAAAATGGGCAGTGTTGTTTCCTAGACAACGTGGGGGGAGGACCATAGAGGCCTTTGATGATATGACTTTTGATTGGTGGGCACATCAGATCCTGGTGATCTAGGATTACCCATATGTAGGGCTCAACTTCACCAGAGACCCAAACATGCCTATGCCTCCCAGCAAGGAGCGAGGTGAGATAGGTAACATATATTTTAAAGTTTATTTAATTTTTAATTTTCATATATATACTTTTTATTCCTATATAGAGTACTAACTCATCTATATGTTATGTAATGATGTGGGGCATGTTTGACCAACAGGCTTCGCCAGGACTTGGCATCGTCCTCGACCTCAGGCTGGACCAGCAGCGATAGGAGGACCAGTAGTTGCAGAAGGACCCCTAGCCAGAGAGATTGATAGAGTCTTGCGAAAATGGATCACAACCTCACTGCTATCACTCGTAATTTTCCAATGGATGAGATCTAGGATCTCCCCTCGACTATGTAGCCACATGTAGTAGGGTTTCCTCAGACTTGGGTCCAGTTGTTCTGACAATTGGAAAATGTTGTTGCACATTATTGTATAGACAATAGGCCTCATCCTTAGATAGCACTAGATCATCGATGTGTCGAGGGAACTTTTTTTACTATATGTATTGTTTGAGGGTATAAGCCCAACGATGTAGACTAATGACTGCTGAGGCTTTCATGCCCATATATGTACTCATTATGCATTTTTGGACACACACACACATATACATATTTCTTATCTTATGGATGACATTTTTACAAATGTATTTACATGTGTACATGTGTTCTTTTCTTTTATATGTGATCAACATGCCAATCTAAAACTTTATTAGCTAGAGTATTTTTTAGATGATTAAATATGCTAGGAACATGGATATACATAATGTAATCAAAAAATCGCTCTAAGAGACGTACCCTAAGGAATCGTCTGTGCAGAGTGGGATCATACATGTGGTAGACCCCATTTAAATGGGACACAACTAGCTGAGCATCTAGGTAGACCGGGAGGCATGAAATTCCATGTGACAAAGCGTCACGAAGTAATTCTATCACTACACTGTATTCAAAAACATTGTTTGTAGCGTCACCTAGACAAATACCTCCAGAAGACAACAAATGGCTTCCAGGTGTGAAAATCACCCAAGCTGTGGAAGCAAGCTTCCAAGTTTGTTGGTTAGTGTCATCCGCAAACCAAAAATAAACCTTTGATTCACTTGACATCTTCCACAGTGAAAAATAATACATAAATAACTACACGTCCACAAAACAAAAAGAGATAAAAAATGTATAAGAAGCTATACATATATAGAAGAAGTCACCTAGGTGAACAACCTAAGAGTAGTACTTCTTAAGGTAGATACCATTTATAGGCTCTGCCAAGGAATTTCCTTCAAAATCAACCATATGGTAAGCACCCTTCTCTAAGACCTTTTTCACAATGAACGGTCCAAACCACACGGGTTTGAACTTGCCTACTCCCAGGGGATCTTTGTCTTGATCATAGACTAGGACAAGATTAGCTTCAAAGAAAATCCGAGGAAAAATGGATTGATCGTACTGACACTTCAATCATTTCTTATCAACCACATTGGCTAAGACTGCATCAAGACATTTCTCATCGAGCTTCTCGATATATAGAAGGCATCCCTCAGGCGGTGAAGTGTCTGGAAGTAATCCCACTACCAAATTCAAAGAAGGAATCTGACATTCAATAGGTAAGATTGCTTCCAGCCCATATACGAGTTGAAAAGGTGAAAAACTAGTGGCAATCTTTACAGATGTTCAGTAGGCCCACAACGTTGAATATAACATCAAATTTCAATTCAAATTGGCAGAATTGAACGTCCGTTGAAGAATAGTCTTGACAGATTTATTCACAGTTTCATCCTGACCAGTCTCTTGTGGGTAATAAGGTGATGAATGTTTCTGTTTAAACCTGATATTTTATGTTAATTCAGTTATCATTTTATTTTGTAAGTGACTTCCATGGTTAGTGACAATATCCTTCAAGATAGCAAACCTTGCTACTATTTGATTAAAGATGAAAAAAGACAAAATTTCACCATCATTGCTAAATGTTGGCATAACTTCAACCCACTTTGTAAAGTAGTCTACTTCTATGATGATGTAACGATACCCCTTGGCTGAATTTGGGTGACATGTAGTAAAATCAATCCCCCACTTGGTGAAAGGACCAACAATAATGACTGGAAACATAAGAGCAGGATGTGCCCACATCTTCTGATAGAATATCTAGTACGAGTGACACTTGTTGACTGCCTCTACAAAATCCTTGATTAATGAGGTCCATAAGTAACTTGTACGTAAAATATTTTGGGTTGTTTCCAACCCAGAAAAATTACCACCACATGCTCCAATGTGACAACTGTTCAAAATGATGTAAGGTAGCTAGAGAGGTAGTAGGGGGGCCCAGAGGGCCCATAGTGATAATAGTGGAGGTCATTCAATGTAAGGAGGACTAGGTCCACTATATTATTAAATAAGGCCCACTATGGTAGTTAGATATAATAAATGTAAGAGGACTTCTTAGAAGGTTCTACTTCTAGAAGATTCCTCCTCTAGAATGTTCTTAGGTGATGGTAGCACTATATAAAGGGG